>CM025851.1:18364796-18602646 GCA_003952965.2 Morella rubra | reverse complement strand
GATTACACAAGAAATTCAAATATTTTTTCTATCAAAAAACGGCCATTAACTTTTTGCAATGCTACATATTGCATGCAACATGAAGCATATTTCTTATCTCATTAAACGTACGTAATTCACCAACTTCAAAACGTAATTCATCCAGAAAATCAAGTTGCGATTAGGAACGATAGCAGAGTACCTGTTGGCATTATACCCACAGAAAGGAGAGAAGGGGGAATAAGAAGAAAAAGCATTGGGTAAAGAGTCAAAGGGCCAAGAGGCTATGGCTGCCGACGAAAACGGGGGTTCAATTACAAAGACTTGGGGGCAAAAGGTAGCATCAAAGTTACCTTGGATTCCGCAACAAGTGGCAGGGCTCTATTGAAGTACCTTAATGGAGTAATCAGTTCAAAAATATGGTACAACCTATGTTGAAGCTAGTGTGAGGTTCTCAGCTTTCCCCATCCATCCAATAGTGTCCAAAATCTTCAAAAACTTTTTGAGGTCTTCGTCGAGTAGGACACACTACAATGGTTCATCAAAAGATGTGGCACATAGACTTTTATTGGAATGCATGCAACCGCCCCCCCCCCCCCCCCCCCCCCTAGAAAATCATTGCAAATAATTGACTAAAAGGTTAAAAAAGCAAAACAACAAGGTTCTACTCTCTAAAGCTTGCGAAGTTAACGAAGACGCAATTTCCAAAAGGGAAGTTTAAGAAAAAGCATTCGTACAATCCCTCCCATTCCACGAGCAGGAAAGGTGATAAAAGTTTTTGCCAGAACAGACATCCTGTGGTTAAAACTAGAGGAGTTGGCTTCATTTCTCAAGATTCAATGTACAATGCTCTTATCAGTAACAACATGAAAAGAAAGAGCTGAAAGTCGCTTCCTAGATTCCTAACCGGCTACATTGTTCAGATGGACTTTCTTTGCTCGGCGTTTTGGAAAATCAGAAATATGGGCAGAGAATAAAACAAAAGAAAACAGTAAGAATATCATTCAAAGAGAGACATAACGAGAAGCCTAGTTATGTCAAGGGTGGAAGATACGTGCACCTGGAAGAGGGAAAGAGAGAGAGAAGATCAGTCAGACATATCATGTCTAGCGAAATCCTCTGGACTGGCCTTTTACTTTCGGTAATATTCTAGTGAAGAAGCAAGTAAGATGAGGTATGAAACGCTTTAACTTCTCAAGGTCAGTCTTCGTATCTAAAAACATTAAATCAAAAGAACAGAATCATGCAGGTGATGGCGCTGGTAGTTTATGAGACAATCAGGAACAATAAAAACAAGGCAAGTGGATATCCTCAGCAGCACCTTAGTGCCACCCTCGGAGACGCCAACACCCAAACTCTCTCTCCCTCGCATCCACATGAGACACAGACACGACCACACAATGCACGCATACACACACACACACACGCAGAGACTTTACAAAAGTAGTTTTTGTCCTCTGCTGATAACTGAGGAACGTGCCTGAGCGGCAAAGGAAGGCAGCTAATAGTTATTATATTAACTGAAAAAAGAATCAGCAGGATTACGTACTATGCCTGTCTTACTTACTAAGCCAAGCCATAGATACAGCTGAATTTGTTCCTTCATCTGCAACTCCCATTTGAAACCCATTTGAACAGCCCAAAGCTCCTTCAGCATAAAAAGAATATATATATATACAACACGGACAGAGAGCAATCCGTTCTCCCTACTTATTCCACAACAAAATAATTGAAAAGTTAATGGAAAATTACTGATAAGTATTAAAGATGTCTGAGCTTTGAATCACTTTTCTTGAACAGACAAACTAAACATCATGTGAACGATGACAGAAAGGGTATCGCTAGCTTGCTTGTTCACTTACCATAAAAGCTTATGAGTCTGAGGACTGATTTTATTTTTGAGATTAGTGACAAAATCTAAACAACGAAACCCTAGGAGAGAGAAAAGAAAAAGAACGTGAAAAAGCGGGGAATGTTTACCAAAGCTCAAAACTAGATCTGAAGAAATGGCAGCAACGGACAGATCAGATACTGAAAGTCATCATGAGAAAAATCTGTCTAATGATGAACCGGAAAAAGGGCTTCGACTGACAAGAACATCATCATAGCGTGATCAGAAAAAGTAAGTAAAAAGAAGTAATGATGAAACTTTTATCTATAGGATTCAATGATAAAACTAGTCAAAATCTTCCATCATTACACCAATCTACACATAACTACCATCCTTAATTGCTCTAGAAACAAAACCCATGATCAAGTACTGCCAATAATTCCCAAAAGCTACAAAATAGAGCAATTTTTTAAAAGAGGAAGGAAAGAAACCACAGACCTTTGCATGTAGTCCAGGATCAAAGCCTAGGCATAGTTCCATGGAAGCTTAAAATTGGGGGGAATGAAGCCTGGTCCGACGACACTAAAATATGTCCAAGATATTATCCCCAATCGGTGGTACGAGGTTGATTTAGAGGATAAAAGAAAAAAGGGATTATACAAAGTGTCCTCGAGCCAGACAACATTCCCCTCAAAGCAAAAGGCTTCCTATCTTCATCTATCATCCTCAAGTCTGAGGAAGATCAGCGTATGTCGTCTCTCCTGTGTGTTCAGTCGCTGATCCCCCAGGAGTGTCGCCTACCTTTAAGGGGGATGTGTGTGTGTGTGTGTGTGTGAGAGAGAGAGAGAGAGAGAGAGAGAGAGAGATCAGGGGGATTGGTGGTGGTGTTAATGAATGAGAATGATATGGTGTGGGAGTGTTATAAGAAGACTAAAAAAGAGCGCAAAGCCAACGCTAAAGAGGACAAAAGATTGATGCAGGCTCTACCCTACCAGTTGGGTTTCTCACTTCCAGCAGAAATGACCACGACCCATGCACTCTCTCTCTCTCTCTCTCTCTCTCCCTCCCTCTCCCTCTCCAGCTCTCACGGTATGCATCTGAAATCGAGGACATATTTCCACCGTATGATTTGCTCGATGAACCTGATGTTCGCACCTCGGACAAGCACCCACAGTAACAATTAGTACTACAACAAAAGTGAAACCCACCATCTGATTTTGGGCTTATGATGCTTGTTGGTGTCATCAATCATGGTCTTCTATAACGATAAGAATGCTATGTTCGTAGCCTTGGAAACAAGACTCCTTTTGGACCGTAGGATTTTGGTAAAATGTACAATATTGATCTTGTTAGGAATGATGCTATAAATTATTGAACAGGAAAGGAATCAAAGTTAAGGAGGGCTTAGAAGTGAGTCAGAGGAGTGGTTGGGTTATTGAGCTGCCCGATAATGGAAAGCCTATTTAATATTTTTTTTGTACCTTTTATTGTAATATAAATAAAATATAAATAGCGGTAATTAACAGTACAAAAAGAAACAAAGGATATATTACTTTATTAGTTAATTTTGTATTCGTGAAAACGAGGGGACCCTCGTCTGGCGTGTCACTTTTAGGCAGGGCGAAGAAATCGAGGCGATGACCGACAGATGGGCCTCGGGGTCCACTCCCTGCTTTTCACTTGGCCTTTTTACTCCAGCCGGCCATCCCAATTCCTCGGCGACTTTTCTGCGTTACATCCTGCGAGTCTCCAGCTATACCGAAGATGCCCTAATTGTGATATCAACACCAAGACAACAGTAAAAGGAACTCAAAAAGGAGGAGAAGAAAACGCAAAGAAGTTACCCAGTAACCCACTTCATAGTTTGAAATAGGCGAACCAAGTCGGTTGAAGGTTCAAATGTGAGAGAGATAGAAAAAAGAAAGTTCCTACACAACTTCAAAAATACTATCTGCAGAATAAAGGGGGAGCATGGAATACAGGTCTTTGGATTTCTAGTTCCCTACTTTCATGGTAATCTGATAGAGACTCCACACAAGCAACCTGTCAACATGTCACCTTCCAAAGTACTGTTGAAACAATTCAAGCAGCTGCTAAAATTTATGGGGTAAAGTTTATATTTTTGTGGATGTTTCCTGCTGGGTTAATTTATGAGTCTTGTCTCTTTATCCCTTGGAGAGAGTGGCATAGCCACATGCCAGCTTGTTTTGGAGTCGAAGGTGCAAGTGGATATAGATAGAAACAATTGCGGTCGGGTATTTGCACTTGTGACTCCGGTACTAGTGTTTCCTTCCTATTTCTGTCAGTACTCCAGCGTTGTTTTTGGTTTTGCGCCGAGTAATTATAGAAGAAGAAAACGAGAAAAGAATGTAAATGCATTGTCTTTCATTGCACAGCATTCTTTTTGCTTTTTGGTGACCAATTGAGTTATAAAAAGTCAAATTAACTATGCACCGCCCTTTTCAGTACAGTACAAACTTTCTTCTTCGTAGCTGTCATTTTACTGTTCTCTTTGCAATTATAAGGGACATTTAAGCTGACTACCATGGATTTTCAACAGTATTTAGGGTTAAATAGCTAATTTTAAAATACCACGTGGTCCAAAAGCCAAACAGATTGCTCCGTCATATTATACTAGAGAAGAATATTAATCAAAAGTCAGAAAAATCGTAGTTCCTGAAATATCTTATAAGAATCTAGTCCTGCGCATATAAGTAGAGAAAGTAATTAGTGGAACCTAATGTTGAAACAACGGCTTATGTAAAACGCTCATTATCCTTAATTCTGGTGGCTGAGTAAAGTCTGATGCACGATTTTCATAAGTATGTTATATTTTCGACTTTCTGAAGATTGACTAAACTGTCCAAGAATATTGATTCAATTGGTGCTTCAAATGGCCGCAGAAGAACCAAAATCATCCAATGGAAAGATGTAGAAGACGCAACAGCCTTACCTAATTTAATTGTTGTTTTGATTTTCCGCCACGAACCAGATCATGTAGTTTAAGTTAGAGAATTGCACCACCGACAAAATTAAAAAAGTCAGCACCTTCCTCTAGAACCTCCTCCTCTCTTTTTGGCTTGAGGGCCTGAAAAGTCTAGTTTAGACCCTAACAACACCTAAGGATGAATAGATCTTATCTATTACAATTAAAGATTCTATAACACTTAAAATACGTTCTAGAATTGTTCAGTATATATATACATAATAATCAACAAAATATAATCAATAAGAATGCAATCATTCAATCATACAAAGAGACAAGAATTTTGTTGATGAAAGGGAAAACTCTTGAAATAAACTTCAAAGGAAAAACCGCTTTGGGCTATATGTGCCACCCATAATTCATTAACTAGAAATTATTACAAATGGTGATCAAATACTGGCAACCTCTGTTCTAACTTTGACAACCAGGATGTAATAATCTAAATAATCTTACTTAGACTCATTTCGTGCGACAATGACCTTAAACCTCTGAGGTCTTTTTTGTGAACTCTTTCACGAACAACCTTATTCTTTAATATCAGAACTCTGGCAACCAAACTCCTTCAACAATCTGAAGGCTTCCCAATGGAAGGTTGATCCAATGGTGATTGGTTAAGAGAAAAACTAGTTGATTTAGGTCATGAATCACAAAGAGGTTTTTCTCACTCAGTTGGGGGCTCAAAGAAACTTAAGAACGGCCTCCTTATTGTTAAACAACAACATGACCAAGAATATGAAAGTTACCTTAAGTTGTACTAGCTATAGGATTTTGAAAGGTAGGCTTTATTGAAAATCAACAGTTTTCGCTTGAGCCAGGGTTGAGCGAGCATTTCTGTGAAGTTTCGCTTGAGCCAGGTGACAAGCGGCAGGTGAGCGAGAATACTCTGTAACTCATCCACTAGCTTCGCTTGAGCCAGGGGCAAGCGGCAGGCCACCAAAAGCAATATGTAACTCACCTAAGTCTTTCACTCAATCCAAAGGCAAGCAGTAGGAGAGCAAGAACAATTTGTAACTCACATACAACCCTCGTTCGAGCCAATGATGAGTAAGAACACATCTTGAGATTTTTTCGTAGAGTTCGCTTGTTCGTTAATTTGGCCACGTGATTTACAAATCTTGTTCTTCACCAAAAACTTGAGAACTTCTTTAATCTCTTGAACACTTTGACCAAATATAAGAATAACAAATTACAACTCAATTTGATTTAGTTTGGCACAAAATTTTGTCAATACACAAAACAACACTAATAGGGCCACATGCTCTTCCCCTCTTGGACGGTGAGAGGTTCTCTTGTACCTTCTGTCATCCTTATACTCTTCCTTGTCATCTGGATCTTTTTCGATTGATCTATAATTTTGGATACTTTTTTTTGGGGCTTTTTGTCTCTTCTGCAAATCCGGTGGTTTGTAGCGTTCTCTATTCCTTTTGGTTGGGAGTCGGTGGATGCTTCTTGTTTGTAAGTTGAGGCCTCCATATCTCGATAGGAAGAGGGTTTGGGATGTGTGTTGCCTCCTCTACTCCGGTGGACGTAGTTCCGGCCACCAGCTCTAGTGGTTTCCAACTTGGGCCTTCAGGTACACTAGTAGCGAAGTGCCTTTTTTAACCCACTTTGTCTTGTGTACAGGTCTTCAAGCCCATTTGTCCATGAACCGACCCATGAAGGTCTTTGTGGTTCTGGCTTGCTATATGTACTTAATATGCTTTTATGATGAATGAAAACATATGCTTGCCTGAAAATCAAAATTTAGAGAATTGCAAGTATATAGAATGCAATTTTTTTTTCCCGTAATATCATAGTATCCCCTAATTATAGGTCAAGATCAATCTCCTCACCTAAGTTTTAAAATGGCAATTTATGCCTACGTTTCAAACATGATCAATTTTCGACCTCCATTTGATTTGGACGTTAAGTCAGAGAAAAAATATATAAAATAACTAAAAATGCCCCTCCTCAGAGACAATTTTTTTTAAAAAATAATAATGATAATTCAAGAAATAAATTTAAAATAAATAGATTATTGAAATAGAGTTTCAATAATATTTAAAACACATTACTATTTTACTTTTTATTTTTTAATAAATTTAAATATTTTTAATAATTTTATCTTAGTGTAGCATTTCAGCCTTTTTACATATAGTTTAACGAAACAAAAGTAAAAAATTGATTATATTCTAAACATAAAAAGATGTAAATGACAGTTTTAAAATTTAAGGGATAAGATTAGCTTTAACTTATAATTAAAGGGTAGAATATGAGGTAACTGTTTTTGTTTTTGTTTTTTTGAGATTATTTTTGTAATGCTTGTTTACTATAGTAAAACATACTGTTTGTTTTATCTAAAGGGTACTCCCGGAACATGAGCTGCCATGCTACAACCTGTCTAGCTCTCTGTCTCTCCATATGCTGGATACATCAGATTGACAAACGGAGAGGACGATACTTGCTCCAGATTTCAACGCTTTTTAAGTCTTGAAAATTGTGTTAGAGAGAGAGAAGTGTGTGGGAAAGAAACAACGAGTAAATGTCAAATCCCTGCAGCTCCAACCCAGGTGGTCGAGAATTCCATTATTGAATCATTACTCATTAATTATTTACTCTTAACAATACTATATTAGACATATCAGGAAGAAAAAAAAGAAAACTATTAAAAAGATTTAAAAATTCAACAACTACAGAGCTCCTTCTCTCTTTGCTGCACTTCTCAGTTTCTCTCTCCCTCTTTGTGTCTGGCTTTAAAGTTTGGTCCCCTCCAACATCACCTGGGTATACGTAGACTTTCCTGCTCGCTCACGTGCTGCGGCTCTGTGTGTGTGCCGGTGCGTGGGTGTGTGTGAGTGAGAGAGAGACAGAGAAAGAGAAGGTGAGAGAGAGGGCGAAATATCTTTAAGAAAAGGTGCGGTTGGAATAGTATTTGCTAAAAAGGACGAAACTTTTAAGGAAGCTTTTTGGCACTCAAGTCAATTTGGGGTCTGGATCCAGAAAGGAGTAGATACGCGCACTATGTGAAGGAACACAAACGTACCAAAGACAAAAGTAAAGCTTACGCTGGTTGCTTCAGTGAACATTTGGAAACCTTATTTAATTACCTTAAATTAGCTGGATTTTTTTTTATATAAATTACCAACTCTGAAAACAGCTTACAGTACTGCTGAACCACTCAAGTCAACTAATAGATTGTCTCTACTTATCATCGAAAGAATTCACCGATTCTGGGTTAAGAAAAGATATATAAGGTAATGCCATTCAATCAATTAGGACAGCTACCCTCCTTTTGTATTTTCAGTGAACAGCTACATCAAATTAGCAAGTTTCATACAACTAATGGTCATTATTTTTTGAGTTATTCTTAATTCTTCTTAGTGGCGGTTAAATTCTATATCTAAAAACAGGAAAATCCACTTTTCAACTCTAATCTATGGTCCCGATGTCACTTTCGGGTTCAACTTACAAATTTCGTCACATTATATCTTCAAACTTTTGAAAATTACCAATGTGCACATTTTGATTATATTGTAACTGAAATGGGAAAAATGATCTACGTGTAATTATAATATTGGTAGTCAAATCCAATTAAAGTGCACACATTGTTGAATTTCTATAGGCCAAAGGTGCAATGTGACGATATTGGTTATTTGGATCCCAAAGTTATATGGACACTATAGTTTGAGAGCTTAAAGTGAGGTTTTTCCTTAATAGAAGGAATGATTATAACATCTAATAGATAAAAAAAAAAAACTACATACCTGACTATAAAAACTCGTACATATAGATGAAAAAAATTTATGACATGTACTTTGAAGTATATAAATGATATTTTAGTGAAGTTATGGGACCCAAAGCCAAAGAGTGACAAGTGATATACATGGTTGTAAAATGCTAGGACCATATATAACATACTTCTAGGGTTTGAATAATGTTTTTTTTTTTTTTTTTAAAGTGTTATATAAATCTTGTCATAACAAACAAATACATGCATTTTTTTAATTTTTTTTCCCACAAAACGCAAGGGCAGGACACCAAAACCACAAAATGGGACCTACACGAAACCCCCAAAAGAAAAAAGCTCTGAAGAGATTGGATCCCTCGGCAACCCTTCAAAGTGACTAAGGAACCCAATGATCTACTCCAGCCTCTAGGTGGTGGGCGCTGAAATCATTTTGGACCTAATTTCTCAGGATGGTTGCCCAATTATCACCGGTAGCTAGGCTCGTTTGTTAGCGAGGGAAGGCCTACATATATTGGACTTCGTCTCACTTCCGTGGCTTTTAGAACATATACAACTTTAAATCACATTTCCATTTTGGGCCTACAGACCATAAGGAAGTCCATTCGATGGACTTTAGTTAATTAGGCCCAAATCATTGAACCCAAAACGTGAGATTCTTTCCCTCCCCTCATTCCGCTGTGTGAATTTACTCCTTTAAATGAATTATGTACAAATTTGTTTAATGTTTGGTGTCAACGGATAAAGCCTTGAAGCCATACCATCCACCCTCTCCTAAACCCCACGTTAAAGTCAGACTCAACTCACCCAAAAACAAATAAATATTAGAAAACAAAAGAGTAAGACATTGAGAAACCTCGCACTATATTACAGAATATCTATTAAATAATAAAAAATTTTCTTTTTATCTATTAACTTAAAACTTTTAAAATAAATGACAATTTCACATGATATAGATAGAGTAATTTTGAGTAAATATTAAACACACCCTACTAATTTTGAAATAAGTGATAATTAAAGAAAAAAACAAATTGACCGAATTTTGGGTTTCCTGGCCTGGCCACCTTATAATCAAGTTTGACGTTCACACCACTTACACCTTCAAACTTGATTGCCGCCCGTAGAAGTATCTCAGACACGACAAATTCCATGATTATGACTTCGATGTAATCCCCTTCTTCCAACTTCCCGTGGCAAAAGAGAAGAACGTACCCGAAAAAAAAAAAAAAAACCATAAAACCCCCACCAGCAATTAGGTTCGATCCGACGAGGTCAACGCCATGCTTATCTCATTCCACGCCAACTAATTACTAGTTCCTCGTTGCGCCACGGACATATATATCTTGTGCTAATGTGGCAGAAAACTACTGGCTTCCTCAAACGTTGTTCCAATTCTCTGTAGCTCGATCATATCCCCTCCTCTGCTGTTCTGCCGCTCCAAGATTGGTTCTTCGTAGAGCACTTTACGAATACGTAAAAAGTTGCTACCTAATGATCACAACGCCGCCTAATCCGGATGAAAATTAGTGTCGTTTTCACACGCTATCTTCCCCCTCTTTTTTGTCGTTCTCTATTATGATATAGACTCGAAATAGTCTTCTTGTTGAACTTGATTAGAGATTATAGGATCCTCTTTATAACCCTATTTTAAGCAATGACTTAATTTATCGGATCTGCACCGTCCAGTATTTGATCACAGTTTTTCAGATTATAAATAAATAAAAAAAAAAACCCAAGTGAGGAAACAATAAACATCAAAACAAGGACATTCCATTTCATTTACCTACTACATGTACCCCACTGCCCACTTTGAAGTAACACACATATATGCATGTATATTTCGTTTTCTTGTGGGACATCCTAAGTGTCCTTCCCTTATTGGATGGAGGATACCCGAAAATACCAAAGCGAGTGGTTTGGTCTTCGGATGGATTAAAAAAAGGAGGTCTGTAATGTCCGCGTGGCAAGCGGAAGGAGCTTTACCCAAAAAAGCCTCGGAAGATACACATATAGGATAGACTTTATCGATATCCCCTCCCCCTCGTGACAGTGACCTAATAGGGAGCAAAACTGGGGCACGTGTCCTCATTATTCATCTGGATTTTATTATACCACCACGAGGTTTTTGCCACGTCGTGAAGTAGCACCTCAAAACTCCTAAGGAAAGAGACGGGCCTAATGGAATACGAAGTTTTGACCGGAGGAAAAATGGCAAGAGATAATTGGTTGAAGAGTGACAACTAGCAGATTCTTGTCGTTTAGCAAGCACATTTATCGGAATTAAAATATGCTTCGTTGATCTATATTCTAATACATTTTTGGAGTGGGTTATGGTCTTTTAAGACTATGGTTTTGGAGAAGAATTAAAGTTGGGCACGTTGTTAGCGTGTTTATGACGGTGACTCAACCTACCCACTATAATCGACTTGGTTAAGTCCGCCGCTTGGGGGTCAAGTAGCTAAAGCCTATGGCTAAGCCGAACCCCTTCACATTTACTAACATGTTTATGAATGTCACGAGCTATTGACTTTGCAGATAAATTTTCAGATAAAATTACTAATAAACAATAATTACAACATTTTCTTGGTAGTCTCAATTACATTGGTGAATTCTATAAAAATTTAAGATTAATATGAAAACCCTTATTTAATAGATTAAAGAAAAAATCATCACCTTGGACTGATCAACATACTACAATTGTTAAACAAATTAAAAAACATGTTAAAACAATTACCATGTCTTGGCATTGCATCACCACATGCATTCAAAATAGTAGAAACTGATGCATCAAATATTGGATATGGTGGAATATTAAAACAACGCATGCATGATTCATCCATTGAACAAATAGTAAGATATCATTCACATGCATGGAATACTACTCAACAAAAATATAGTACTATTAAACAAGAAATTTTAGCTCTAGTTCTTTGTATCTTAAAATTTCAAGATGATTTATTAAATCAAAAGTTTTTAATTCGCATTGATTGCAAATCAGCAAAAGAAGTTTTAGAAAAAGATGTTAAAAATCTTGCATCAAAATATTTATTTGCCAGATGGCAAGCTCTTCTCTCTGTTTTTTATTTTGACATTGAACATATCAAAGGAACATCCAATTCATTCCTGATTTCTTAACCCGTGAATTTTTACAGGGAAAATGAGTTCTTCATCATCCAATTCTAAAAAATTATCCTATGATGATTTTCTGTCAGATAATACCTTTCCTCCATTTCCATTCCGTGGTCCCTCTCCTATCAATACGCCCACTCCTACTCATCTTCCTTTACAAAATTCCTTTACTTTCCTTGGTCAAATAGCAAATCCTAGAGGTCCTACTCCTCGTATATATATATATCATTTTATCCATTAGCCTTCCAACAAAGATAATATCAAAGATAAAGATTATTCGATTTTGTCAATAGACATTCTGATTCTAACCTTATGTTAATTTTTCAATAATTGACTACTTTTGATGAATGAGAAGACTCATATATTTGAAAAATAAACTACATGAATTGACCTGTTTCAAGTTGTACCACAAGAACAGATTTTTTAAAAGTCAATAACATATAGACTGTAGCAATATTAATTAAGCCAAAATAAATTACATTAGACTTTTGCTTAACAAAATTAACTGTGCTCTTTAGAAAATTAGCCCTCTAATTTAAATGTTACTATTTATGGATTAAACGAGTTATTCATATAAAGATGATTTCAAATAGTCATGAAAATCTTGCATTTTTCTAGAGTCGGGAGATCTACTACTTATTTGGTACTTTTAGTTAAGATTTTGATGTCCTTAATTTGCTTTTGAAAGCGAAATACCCTTTGATTCTGATTGAACAAGCAAGTAGAGATTCCCATTGAAATTAGATACAAACTGGTTTTCTGACAAAAGTAAGACAAAAAGAAGGAAAGAAGAAAACGCGTAGCATATGGATATCCTGCCCGTTCAGAGGAACACGAAAATTGACTCCAAAACATGTTCTGTTGTAATTTCCAAGCGGGAAAATGTGAGCAACCTTTGTTGTTTTGTGACAGGTTTCCATCCTGCAATAACCAAACTAATTACGAGGCATCGAGTCTCCAAAAAATAGGACCCTGAAACAGAAAAAGGGGAAGAAGGGAAGGGGGGGGACTCAACGTGATTCACGTTTGGGGTAGGGACAAGGCTGTGGATTACGACGATATTGCCAATGACAACGACGACACTCTTTTAATATCCTATCCCCAAGACTATCAAATGGATTAAGTAAGTGCTGCCCTGCGATCACCTACTTGTGGGGTCACAAGCAAGCCTCGAGCTAACGATATAGCAAACGGCTCGGACCCAACAAGCTGGCCTCTTTTGCCTCTTTTAGCTAGAGCTTCTTTGACAATTAGTTAAAGAAGACTCAAAAAGAACGAGGGATTGATTTTTCACAAATTGGGATAGATGAGAAAATGGACAACATTCACAAGGCATTGGTGGAAAAGGAGTGTACGTTAACAAACCGACTCCGAAGCCTTCGGATGATATAAAGCAGCAACCAGGGAAAGGGAACCCACTCGGACCCGAAAACCATGATCAACACTCCCGAGCATAGAGCAGCATGATTTAAGAAATCAATGAGAACCTGCGCATCACAAAGAATACACTATCCCCCGGTTTGAAAGACTAAAAGTTGCTGCAGGTAGTTGTGAAATCCTGAGAAGATGTTTGATCATTCTTCGGCGGTGGTGGCAGCAGCAGAGCTGGACTCGCTCGTCACTGCGAGAAAGAAGAAGAACAAGAACACAAGGAAGTTCAGTGATGAACAAATCCGATCATTGGAAGTAATGTTCGAGTCGGAATCGAGGATCGAGCCGCGGAAGAAGACGCAGTTGGCAAGAGAGCTTGGATTGCAGCCACGGCAGGTTGCTATATGGTTTCAAAATAAGAGAGCTCGATGGAAGTCAAAGCAGCTCGAACGAGATTACAGCATACTACAAACCAATTACAACAGCCTGGCGTCCATGTACGAAGCTCTGAAGAAAGAAAAGCAAACCCTGGTTGCACAGGTACCTAAATACTGACGATCAATAAATCCTTTGTTTCTCTGCAATAGACCCGCTTCATAATTCACATAGAAGCTTACCAAGATGCTTTACATTTTCACAGTTGCAGAAGCTGAATGATCTGATGCAAAGGCCGCCGGAGGAAAGGCAAAGTTACGGGCAAGATCTAGGCGGAAATAGCATTTTAGGTGAATCAGACAGTGGAGACGCCACTAAATGTGAATCTGATATCAAGCCGAGTTTGTCAATGGAAAGATCAGAACATGGACTTAGTGTCCGATCAGATGGAGATACCAGTACAAAGGCAGAGTATTTTGGACTGGAGGATGAACCCAACATTCTCAATATGGTGGATGGTACCATGGCATCATCAGAAGATTGGGGCAGTTTAAACTCTGATGATCTCTTCGACCAATCTAACAGTAGTTCGCACTGGTGGGACTTCTGGTCTTGAGTTAAGCAAAACGCTCTTGTAGTATATGGATACGAAATGATCTTCCTTCGGTTGATAGATTCTACCGGGCGGTGGGACAAAATTATGAATGAAAGGGCAGATACGTTCCAGTACAGCAATGATTTCAGAAGCAAGGACTGTTGCTCTTTTGGACTGTATGTAGACACTCCATGTACAGAAATTTCACCTACACTTTTTTATGTCGAATGATGATTTTAGTTTAACCAAATGCAGTTCAAAGTTGCACCGATCAATCACAATGTTTCGTTAATGAATTCAGCAAAATGCACCGATCTGTTCTTCAGACTTGTTATTGAAACTCGGCATTGAAGTTCATAAAAATCTATTTTGCATCAGTGTGCTCTGATTTGAACCAGCCAAGTGGTCATCACTCTAAAACATCATCTCTTGTGTCCAGCACCCCACCTTCAAAAGGGCCCGACTTTCTAAATTGGAATGCTAATCTCCGAACATCAGTTAATTAAGCTTCATACAATATCTGATCTGACAATCCCATTTCGATACACAATTCAACTGAAGCATATTTCTGTCTTCTTCTTCCATCCCTTTCATCTTTAAGTTGGGACTAAGATACAGAAGTCTTTTCTTCTGGGTCTAAATTTTTCGCATTTTCCTGATCGGCTAATCTATATGAAAACTCCATATGATAAACCAAAGTCTTCCGGAGTAGCAGATTTCTTCCCCTCGTGTATTAGCTGATGAAAGGAGCTTCGTCATTCCAAGTAGTGACAGATTGTAACGATGCTACATTGACTTCAAAATCAGAAGCGTGAACTAACCTGATTTAAAATTGTCACTTAGGAATTGGAATCATACTTGTTGGAATAAATGAATATTGTATTCTTTTCTGAAATCATTACAAGAGAAGGACGTGTGTATACACACACACTGTAGAAACGAATAAAAAAAGAATCAAAATTGTTACAGCCATAACATAATTTGTTACGTGACTGCTACAGAAGGTTCTACAACCTTTGGTGACGTGGAAAGACGTTGCGTAGGTGGCTTGGTAGTGCCTGAAATATTATTTAGGCCGATAATACTCCTCTACTCTTGGAAGTTGGCGCCGAGCGTCGACAGTTTGGACAGCTTATTTGGAGATTCCCAAGTTTCGCGAACTTCACGAACTGAAATCAGGTGCTTGTCATCGGGTCCTCAATTTCATGGATTAGTGAGTAAGTTATTGTTGCTGTGATACCGTTGGCTTCTTGAATTGCAGGTCCAGAATGAAGTGCCGGACAATGTTAGGTGGCCCGGTGCTACAAGTGACCCCAAATATGGGCACCTGGACGATGACCTGTTTTACCACCGCAAAAGAACTCCTAGTGCTTGCGGTGGCTGTTTCAGGTGAAATAAACAGGAAAGCATATAATTTGGAGGCCGCAAAACCAAGTTGCAGAAGGCGGTGACGAAGACAATGGAACCAAGCGCGGGGCGCTATTTTGAGGCCATATGAGGCCTTGGGCAGCCGGCAAACATAATTAGGGTGATCTGGATGAACAAATCCCGAAGGCTGTTACATGAAGACAACCTCATTTTAGTCACCGTGCAAAAAGACATTTTGTACATCAAGCTGCTTAAGAGGTCAATTAGCAGAAACAGAGAGAGCTAGAACCATCCGAATGGTGGAGGGCTTGACAACAGGGCTGAAAGTCTCTCCATAGTCCAGACCCTCTTGTTGATAGTATCCCTTGGCGACAAGGCAAGCTTTTCGTTGTTGAAGAGAACCATCAGCATTTCTTTTCGTGCAGAAGACCCATTTGCAGTCGACCAGATTTTGGGAGGGAGATGGAGGAACTAGAGCCCAGGAGTTGTTGCTGAGAAGAGCTTGAAACTCTTGACTCATAGCAGTGCCCCACTCAGGGAAATAGCGGCAAGGCAGGAGGACTTGGGTAAAGGCCACCTAATGGTGCCATCGGTAATACGTTTGGAATAGGATATGCGATTATGAGATCTAGTATGGATTCTTGGAGAAGGAGGAGGAGGGGGATGGGGAGGAGAACTCATAGTTGGAGATGAGGGAGGCTCAGCAGACTATGAGGGAGGAGACTCTATCGGGCAAAAAGAGATAGAGGGCTGAGCTGGAGGAGCAGGAGATGGGCTGGACACAGGGGTAAAAATGTGTGAGTGGGAGAGAGGGGCTGAGATGGAGCGGCAGAAGAGCGCCTATGAAAAGGAAAAATGGACTCGTTAAAGCGAACATCTTGTGAAATAACAATTTTGTTGGTGGAGCCTTTAGGGTCTGGTCTGTAACTAAGAAAAAGAGCACGGTCTGAACAGTAGTCCATTTTGTGGTGATTGATGGGCCTTAGATGAGGCCAACACTCGCAACCAAACACCCTAAGAAAATGGTAATCGGGGGGCCCGTCGGAAAAGAAGGGAGAAAGGAGAATGGTGACCTAGGGAGGGGCTTGAAAGTTTATTAATAAGATAAATAGAGGTTTTAAAGGCCTCGGGCCAGAACTTAAAAGGTGTGGTGGAGTTGGTAGGGCAAGGCTTGTTTCGACAATATGCCTATGTTTGTATTCAACGGTGCCGTTTTGAGCATGAGAGTGAGGACAGAAGAGTCTACGAGTAATACCGATAGAGGCAAGATGAGGACGGAGATAGCGAAACTTGCCGCTCCCATCAATCTAAATAGCAATAATTTTGGAAGAGCATAAATTCTCAACAAAGTGTTGGAAAGCAATGAATGTAGCAAGAACATCAAATTTGTATTGAAGTGGAAACAACCAAGTGTAGCAGCCGAAATCATCGACAATAGATAAGTAAAAACGAAAACCAAAAATTGAACAAATAGGGGATGGACCCCATACATCAAGGAAAATTAATTAGAGAAGAGCTGTCGACTGATTTGGAGAAAGGGAGTGAGGAAGCCGATGACTCCGAGCTCTACAATAAGCCCGACTTAGCAGAGGAGTGGAGACACTAGAGAGTTGAGAGAAGGATAAGACTTAGCGGATGACATAGAAGGCGGGATGACCAAGATGAGCATGCCAGTCAAGAGATGTAGTCGCGGAGCTGGCGAAGGTAGACAGAGCCTGAGGAGGCAACGAACTGGAGGGAAAAATATAGAGACCATTATGGGTGTAGCCTTGGAGAAGAGTAGTCCTTGTAATGCAATCCTTGCTAGAAAAACCATGTGAGTGAAAATGAAAATAAAAATTATTATCATCACATAATTGGCAAATATAGAGTAGATTTTTGGTTATCTCAAGGACATGGAGAAGATTGTGAAGATGAAAGGGAGAGATGGAGTTGGGAAAAGAGGAAGAGCCAATGTGATAGATAGATAGAGGCTTACCATCACCAACCCGGAGTTGATCATCACCAGAATACTCATATGCATGAAGATTCAGCTGGCTAAGGTCAGAAGTGACATGGTTGGTGGAGGCAGTGTCCGGATACCAGGCTGAGCCAAAACCAGTAGCGGTAGGAGATGTGTAATATAATACTGGAGAGGTGGCTGCCGGATCTTCTGAAAAGAGAGGTTGAAGCGGTGATAGTAGGAGAGAGCGGCATCGCCAAGCTTCCTGCAGAGTTGACAAGTGGGCTTCTGGTCACTAGAGTAATCGCCCTGAGAGGGAGAGAAATTATTGTTACGAACACCACGACCTCTGCCACGGGGAGGATAGCGGCCACCACGACCATCACAAGGAGACGATTGGTTTTTGGTCGTGACGTTGGCAGTGAGCTCAACGGTAGATTGAGTAGAGATCTGCTGTTACTAGAGATGAGCTTCGTAAGTAAGTAGGTGAGCAAAGAGGGTTTTCCCCAAGGTGCTATTTTTATTTTTTTTTGGTGCAATCACAATCACTATCCAATTTTGCCATTTGAGAAAGCCCTAATGAGCTTGTTCATTGAACTTAAGAAAGAACAAACTGCTAGGTGGTGGCGTTCGGTAACCATTCATGATTACTTTAGCGGTGTGTAGAAGGAACATACTTAATGATTACAATGAGAATAATATTCTTTGAGGGAAGACTGCTTGATTTTTCTTCTTTTCTTTAAATAACATGTACTTAACCAAGTTAAGATGTTGTTTTTATAGTGTTGTACGCAGCCTTAAATATTCATTTAGAATTTCTCTAATAGGTTGTGATGGTGCTAATCACCAATGGCTCAGAGCTGATCAGACTTGAAAGGAATTACTAAAGGGGATGGCGTCGGATGGGAGCATCCAATGCCAAAATTAGATCTTAGAAATGTGTTTAATTCTAGAGAATTGATTAAACATGAAAAATATAAGGGGGTGTAACTTGCTTTTATAAGGGAGAGAATCGTAGTCCTAAAGGGGATCAAATACTACGGGGTCTAGGACTCTCAACCAGATCGGGAGTTCTAGAGCCCTTTGAATTACTAGGTGGGAAGAGGATCTTCCCAAATATGGGGGCATGTTCGTAATTCTAGGGGGCTAAGGAGTCTCAACCACGCCTGGTCACCTCTAACGGGCCTCCTTGCGTGGGCAGTCTGGCACATCAAGTTAAAAGGTTTAGTTCTATGATTATCTTGTTCTGAGGAATCATAAATTCAAATGTGCTTGCTTGTTGATTATCATCAATCGGATTATATGTAATCAATATTACTAAGTCTTTTATCATTGCATATATCACTTGCAGAATGTGATATAAACTTTTTTTTGTTTCCTTCTTATTGTTTCTGCAGTTGCTTTTGAGAGAATTTTTTTTTAACTGCACTTCTTGTTTTGAATCTTTCCATAGTGATTCTGAGATAGACATTGAATTTTCATACAATACTTGTAACTTCTTTTATGTGATGCATGTATGTATGTTGCAAATTTAGACAGTTTTTTATGTTCATTATCGGCTATTTTTTTAATTATTTGATATGCAGGTGCTGTCATACTGTTAAGGTGAGCTTATATCTTTTAGTTGCACTTGTCATTCTCATGAGTAAAATATTGCCCCTACCATGCCATACTTAATGCGGGATTTCCATTTCTTTGAATCAAATTTGCATGCACTTGGTGAAAATATAACTCTTCTCATAATTTTTAAAATGTGAAACTGTGGATGATGGTATTGCTATAGGTTGACGGGATGTCTCCTTTTTGGTCATTGACCAAGGTGTTTCAATTTTTCTAATTTGGTGTTTAAAGTTGCTTATCAAGTGTTTTGCAGGGAATAATTGATAAATTCAAGGAGAAGGATAAAACATACACTAGTTCATGGTGACTGTTCTGCTCTTTCTTGTTGCATAGGATGTTAATGGTTTTTGGATTGGTTTTGATGTAGTATCTAGGATCTTTTGTTGTGTTTTACTGCAACTGATATCCCTTTTATTTTCTAACTATAGTAAGAACTTAGAATTCCATATGTTTTTGTTCAATTGTATGACTCTTGGTGAAGTATTTTTTTGAATGCAAGCGTTGGGAGTCGATTAAGGTAAATGATCCCTCGAAAGGCAGTTTTCGAAATACCTCATTCATGAATCTCCTTTACAAATGGGGAAGTTAGACCTTGTTCGATTTTTGGGAAACTATGTTGTTTGGGTAAATGTTTTCGGGAACATTTTGTTTTTAATTTTGTGCCAGATTAGTTTGACATTTTTTGAATTGGCATTTTAGTCCAGCCAAACCACTTCACAAGGATAGTACAACCCCAACTCAACAAAACATTGATTCCTACTATCTTTTGATAATTTTTCTTCATCAATGAATGGCCAAGGTCAAGATAACTAGTTTCGTTCAAATCAGATAATGATCCTAGCCTACTGTTAATGTAATTCCCCGACCCAAAAGTTCAATTAGATAGAGTTATGCTTGAAAAATGAGACTTTCCACCCTGCTTACAAGCAATTTCCTCAATAAAAAAAATCTCAAGAGAATTTATTGCATTTGTTAATAATCAAAGTCTACACTCAGAACCCAACAATAAAAAATCAAAGAAAATTGAATTCTAAAAGTCTAGTGAGAGCACTAGACTAAAATCCTCAAATTCAACATTTAACAAATGATCAAATAAACACTTAATTCCCAAATAAAAATAAAACTACTAAAGTTTCCAAATTGAAACAATTACTACTAAGGTCTCCAAAGGACTCTTTATTCAATTTCCTGTATCTTATATCTTTCACAGAAATTCTAACTCAAGATCTTCAACTACTCATTGTCAGCAACCACTAAATCTGAAAGATAGGAAGTAAGTGCTGAGCTACAACTAACTCTGTAAGTAGCAAATTAATAAGATAGGGAGATGATAATTTTATATCATTAACTGAGATCAAGAAAATGTAGTGAGCTATACCAAAAATAAAAAACACAATTTGTAACAAAAACATCCTAGATCATGCAATATAATAAATTCACCAATGGTCACAAAGACCTCAATAGTCTCAAAGACCCCAATGGTCACAAAGACTTCAATGGTCACAAAAACCTCAATAGTCATAAGTACAAGGATAGTTTTATAGTATGTTTACTAAAAAAGTTTCAACATTACAACAAACCATGAGAAATAATTCAAATGAGTTCTTGAAATTCATTTTACCAAAATCTGTTCATTTCCCCATAATGAGTTCATGAAATTCATTTTACCAAAATATGTTTAAAACCTCATTTTTTTTTTCACAATACAAGAATTTCATAAAATCTCATTGAAGGACCACTTACCTCAAACGCTGAGCCCAAAGTTTAAAGCTTATCAAAGAATTGCTGAATAGTTAATTGGAACCTAATTAAATCAATTTTAAACATCAGTCATTAACACCAACATAGAGTTCGGGTCATTCTTTATGACTCTATAAATAATAAAAGGGATAAATACACTTTGCATTCTCCAACTTTAGGGGTCTTGACACTTTACACCCCAATCTATTATTTTTGTCACACTGCACTCACTAATTATTGATTTTAGACACTTTGCACCCTCTGTTAAAATTTTTCGTCAATTTGGACGGAAATTTATTTTTTTGTCCTGAAAATTGTAATTTTACCCTTATAAAATGGTCACTGCCAAAAAAAAAAAAATATGGGGACAAAATGTCATTTCGCACGTCAAAAAATCATTTTCCGTCTAACTTAACTAAGAATTTTAAGGGAGGGTGCAAAGTGTTTGAAATCAATAGTTGGTAAGTGCAATGTGACAAAAATAATAGATCATGGTGCAAAGTGTCAAGACCCCAAAGTTGGAAAGTGCAAAGTGTATTTAACCAATAATAAAACTACTGTGTTAGCTAACTCATCTCTTTTGGAATGCTCTTAGCCCAAGAAACCATCAAATAACCATAATATAAAATTTGGATAATCCTTAGTTTGCATTTTTCATCTTAATCCACAAATATTTTCAATATATACCCAATGATAAAATTTCCGCAACACGTTTAAGATCAAGTCGACAAAACTTCTATCATCTGAACCCCGTTTAATCTATATGAATATACTATCTCTACAAAACACGAAATTCTCAAAAATCTCGCTTTTATTACTCTATAGCAACCCCAATAATCTTGGAACAAACCTAGAAATCTTGAATCCACATCATCATTAGAGATATCAACTTGAAGAAGAGAAAATATTTAATTTTTTTGACGTTTCTAATAATTATAGTTCTAACTTCCCTTGCTAAAGTTTTAATCAATTCATTTTTTTATATTATGTCCAAGATAATATAGTGAATTTTATTAAGTTTAATATGCTGAATATGTTATTGTGTTATTGGATCAAATTCTACAATCATTTCAAGTAAGCTTAAAAAATTTTCATTATTATGTTTGTAGATTTTTCCATTCTTACCACAAAATGCTAAGTTGTTTTTTGGTTAAATTTTTTATAATAGCTATTGTCACTCCCCAAATCTCCAAGGCTAAAGGGTGACTTACTAACCATAAATAATTAGACTTTTGATTTAAAAACACATCGAAAAAAAAGTGGAATAAACTTTATTTAAAAACTTCAATAAATTCTCTTAATAAAACTTAAAAACTCTTTCAGAACACAAAGACAAATCTAAACATAAATAGATTGACACTAGAGTCAAACATTTATTCTAATAATCTCTTAGCTACCCGCCCACGTGCCATCTAATCCTGATTATCGACACGCTCCTGATCAACATCTGAAAATAAAGAAACAATAGCGGGTGAGTTCGACAACTCAGTAAGCAAAATATTATGCTAGTGTGTATCCTATAAGCCACACTGTAACAGTAAGAGACAAAATATTGAAAATTTCTCTATATCTACATAATATTATAGAAATTCCTTTTGGCAATAACTGTGGGTCACGTTTACCCCGTGATAGGTTGTGTTGTTGCTACCTAGTTTGGGGATCAGCCAAACTAAGCCAATACTATGGTAGAATTCTTCCTTACTAAGGCTTGGCCATGTCCAAGTGTGCACTCGGTAAGAATCTACAAAATAAACCACTCCGTTTCTAGAATGGGTGCACTCAATAGGTTGCAATTGGTACCAATGCGCTGTCTCTGTAACTCTGGGCCTCAGGGTTTGAAAATACATATAACATATCATAAAATAAACATCACTTTGAACTTTGCATCTTTCTCTTCCTTTCATGAAATATCATGCACAAATTTAAATAACAATAAATATAAAAAAGCTTTGATTTAAACATTGAAACATCATGAAATATCATTCACAATCTTGAATAACAATAAATATCAAAAAGCTTTGATTAAACATTGAAAACATCATGAAATATCATTGGACATAAAAATAGGCTCATGTTTACACATTTCATGCTATAATCTTTGACAATTTTATTAAAGTAATGCATATAAAACTCCGAGGGTTTTCAATAAAAACATGCAAATTTTCAAATATCACCTCGGTCTTTTTAGAAAATCTAGCATAATAACCCGCTTACCTGGATCTTCAAGCAAATAAGCCTCTGACTTAGCACCTATCAATACAAAATTTAACGTATTATAATATGCTCAAACGGAAACACAAATGAAACTCTAAATCTGCCCGACAGGATTAATCCGAAATTCACTGGTCAGATTCTAAAATATAAATTACCTATTTCGGTTTTCCCTAAAATCCCCAAATTAAAATATATTCTTCCCTAAGATGTTAACTATACACCTGTAAAATTTCATATTCATATCCAAATTCCTCGTACAACTCAGTCAATAAAATCGAATTCACCTCTGTTCATGGAGTCAAACTATACCTGAATAATTCAGTACTCATCAATTCCAAAATTCATAAAGATCTCTTCCGATATCCTAAAATCCGAAATTTATACCAAGATTCATATATGTGTTATAAAGATACCCATAAAATTTCATGCCGAAATTCGAAGCCTAGCTATGTCATTCGGTACAAAACTCCAATCTGTATCAAAGGATCTTTCTCAGCAATTTCAATTTCTCTAAGCCTAACTTCCGGATTTTCAAAACCATACCAATACATCTCCAAAAATTACTAAAATTTAACTCAATCTTCCTGCAGATTTCTAGTACGAAATATCCGAAAATAATAATTTTTAGACTTCTAGGGTCGGCTATACAAAAATAATTCGATCTACTACTTAGATCAAGAACCTGAATTTTTCTAAACAAATCTTGAACCCAATTTCAATTACTCCAATAAATCCATTAAAACTATTTCGAAAATCTTGAAATAATTAGGGCTAGATCTAGACACCCTATGGTTTGATCTCTCATAAAAAGAATACAAATAAAATATCAAGAAATTCGAAATCTATATGTAAATCCAGAAAATCTTGTTGTAAAAGTGTGATGTGTAAAAATTAAAACCAATATGTAAATCTATATATATCTCACACTAGTAATAGACTCCCTTTTGAATTCTAAAACTTTTAAATTTTAAATAATCACTGCAGTAAAATCTTTAAAATTTTTAAAAAATATATTTCAAATTTAAAGAAGACATTTTAAATATCAAATAACAAATTCAAATAGTTTTAAAGTAGAAATCTCGGGTGTCACAGCTATAACTCAATGTAACACTTTTTTTTCCATTATCTTTTTCTTGGTTGATTTCTTCTTGGATGTCTTTATCTATTGTCAAATTTTTTGATATTCTCATTTCTAAATCAATCCATGTATTCATGTTATTAATATGTTCGTTGGTGGTTTCATGACTTTTAAGCCTAAAACTGAGATTTTTCCAATCGTTACTTCCTTCGTTGGCTAATTTATTCATGTTAAATTTTGAACTAAATAGTTTATAACACACTTTATCAAAATTCTTTGAATATATTAGCCATCTTCTATCGTGTTTTTCTCCATTTAGTAATTTCTGGATATAATATGTTGTAGATAAATGTCTATTATTTTCATCTTTATGAAAAGCTTAAGTCATTATCTATAATTGGACCTCTTTCTATTAATAAATCTCTTAGGTTCACTACAGAAAAAAACACCTATAGCGGCGGTCGGAAACCGCTACTATAGGTGCCAAAACCGTTGCTATAGGCTATAGCAGCGGTTTTTTAGCGACAGTCTTGACCACCGCTATATCATCGTCGGCATAGCCCTATAGCCGCGGTTATAGAGACCGCTGGTGAATACGTCGGCTCTATAGAGGCGGTCACACAGCGGCGGTCCGACCGCCGCTATAGAGCCAACCGTTTTGCGATTTTTCCGCAGACGTGCTGACCGCCGCTACAGATTGTAAGTCGGCTATAGGGTTATGGCGGCGGTTAACCCTATCCGTTGGTTTAGATATAACGGCGGTCAGTGACCGCCGCTATAGGTTTGTTTTTTTTTTTTGGTTATATTTTCCTGCCATACAAATTTTGTTATAGATTTTAATTGATTAATGCAAACAAAGAAAAGTGTAATAAAACAAAATATATTTCATTATAAGCATGTCTTACAAGTTTTGCATCAAACAAAAATAAGTAATGGTATTTTCTCAATAGACTAAAAACTAACAAGTCATGACATTTAAGTACAAATAACTATAAATTTAATCCTCTCCACCTTCAGCACCATCTGCTCCTGCACTTTCTGCGTCATCGGCATTGTCTGCTATTACAATATTGTAAAATTAACAAACAGTAATGACATGAACAAAGATAAAAGAGCTTAGTACATACTTAAAATTAAATTAATGGCAGTATTCATTTATGTTTGTATCTTACCAACACTTCGTTTTCCGACTTGCATGAGATGATCTATGAATTGCTGGTGAAACTGATTGTTATTGGAACATCTTGGTATTGACGTTGCTCCTACAACAGTTAAACAAACATTAATTAACTACGAAATATACATAAATAGAATCAATAGTAATACTTGAGGATAAGTAAATAAAACTTTTACCCAAGCTTGTGCCATCATTTGTATTGTAGATTTAAGCGATGCTACTTCAGACTCCAACATCTGAACTCTATTTTCCATAAATACGGCTCTCTCGTTACTAGAGGATGTAGGCTGACTGGATCTTACGTTGGTGTTGGTAGGATGAGATGAAGGAGTTGGTCCTAATCCAACGCCGCGAATGCGACCATGTCGTTCTGGACCAATCACTTGTGCATATCGGTCAGATGGTGACCAACCGATGCTGCCATCCACTCTAAATTCGTTGGAAGTTTGTGAACTTCCTGAATCGTTCAGTCCAATCTCCTCCATTCGCCTCTGAGAGAATACAACGTACAATTAAATTTTGAATTAATATTCGCACATTGAAATCAAAATTGATGTAATAATGACATACTATTTTCTCTGCTACGTCCGGATTTATTGGAGATCCGTCAGAACGCATATGGACAGTTTTATATAAATCCGCTCGATTGATTGGAACTTGTTTCTCTTTTTCCTGCATCACAAACACGAATTCGTGATGAAATTGTAAATTACAAATAATAATGACAATGATAAGTACTACATACCAATTCGTGAGCATAACGTGCGAAGCTCTTTGATCCTGCAGTGTGGACCGTCGTTTGGAGCGATCTATTTTGTTTTCCAGCATGACTTCGATGCTACATTAACATCAAGACAGTTAAAATTAATAAGAAGTTATATTCATAAAAATTATAATACAAATAAATAAATGTCATACCCGTCCTGCATCAGAATACCAAAAATCGACTAATTTGCAAAATTGCTCCAAATTAACGTCTGTTGGAGCATTATTTTTCACATACTGAGGCGTAAAGGCCTCATCAAAAAATTTCTGCTTTAAACTACACTTGTAGTTCCTCCATTTCTCTCCTAAATCTTTGAGGAACCAGCTCTTGACAATATCCCCCAATGGAGGCTCGGGGATTGTAAACCGTTTCTGCAAAATATACCCCAACAGTTAGGTGCGTCAATTATTAAATTTATATAGTTGAATAACAATTGTGACAAATAACCAAAATTATACCGTCATGAGGCTCCAACAGTCCTCTTTTATTGACAATGGGACTTTACGCCAATCCGCCGCATCTAGGGGGATTTGATTCGCAACACGGGCAACACAACCAGTGAATTTGTTAAATATTCCCCCTTCATTACCCAATGGCTGCCCATTGCCATTGAATTGTACTGGAATCAATTCGTCTTCCTTCAGATTCCAGACGTCCGTCATCCGCGTGCCGCCACGCACTTTCCGGACTTCAGTATCACCTGCACATTTAGCATGTGAAACTAAATTGAGTAACATATTAAACTTAGATTATCTCTATTGTGGTTATGAACATACCAATTATTTCGTTATCGTTCAAAGATTGATCATAGTCGGACGATGGCATCGTAGCCTGTTCTGAAGGATGCGCAGGTGGCTGTGACGGCGTTGCTTCTTGTGATGCCGTTGCTTCTTGCGATGGTGGCACAGGTGGCTGTGATGAAGAAGATATAGTCCTGAATCTCTTCCTCGTCATTGTACCTATACAATATTTAAACATGCATAAAAGTGATTTCAATGTAAAATTCAACAATACAAAACACATTTCCTTAAACAAAACGTCAATAAAACGGATATATCGTAAATCTGAGCATGTAAAAAAAAATATTTCAAAAACAGAGAGATATTTGACATACCATAGGAAATTCCTGAGGTATATCTAGTGTTGTTCCTTCCACCTCATTTCTAAACCACGTCAAATCATCGTGTACATTCTCGAGGATTTGCTCAACGTTGAAATTGTAAGGTTCATTTTCACAGTAGTCATCTATGTCGTCATCATTACCAGCATCAAACACATCTCTTGGTTTGGTCTTGACAACTACTTCCCAATTTGGATGTCTTTCATCTGCTACATAGTATACTTGAGATGCTTGTGGTGCCAAAATGAATGGATCATCGCTTAATCGATCTCCAGTATGCACTAAACGCGAAAAATTAACAAGTTCGAATCCAAACTCATCAACTTTATATCCCCTACCAATAGCTGTGTCAACCCAATCACATTTGAATAGTACAAAACATTCTTCATCAAAATAGTTTAACTCAATGATACTTATAATTCGCCCGTAATATGTGGTGCCCCCTTCAACAGTCACACATACTCCACTATTTTGAGTTGTTCTGCCTATTTCATTGTCTTTTGTACGAAATTTCACACCATTATGTACATATCGGCTAAATGATCTAGCTTCGGGGTTTGGACCTTTAGCAAGCCATCGAACTCTATTTGGAAGTTGATGCTTCATCGTCTCGTCCATATTTTGTACCTATTTTCCTCGAACAACAACTCAAGATTAAAACTAATTGTAAGTTTGAAAGTAATCAACCAATGTAAAACATTTTAAACATAACACATACATAGTTTCGAAACCAGTCACAAAATTCATCCCTATGCATCTTATCGATGACATAATCTGTTGGTCGACTACTACGGTTTCTTGCCTTCAATCGATCCTTATGCATTCTACACATCGACAATACAACTAAAAAATTAATTTCATTCATCGATAAAAACATGCTCAATGAAAGAGTTAAAAGTCTAACATCACTTACGTGCGAATTTGAATTAACTCATCGCAATTAAAAAGGATATATCGATGAGCCTGCATGCATGTTTTCATATCAAGACGAACAAATGATATTCCTCCCATAGTATCGTCTACATTTCTTGGTGATCTATTAAAGATCGTTGGGACTGATTCTAAATATCTTGAACAAAATGTTAAGCATTCATCTGCTATATATCCTTCAGCAATATAGCAGTAAAGAATGCAGGCGAAAATATCCTTTCAAGTTGACACAATGTTATAGGGATTTGAGCCTCAAGTCGATCTAAGTCCTCTATCCGTAATGTTTTGGAACAAATTTCTCTAAAGAAACATGACAATGAGATCAAAGGAGAACAAACCATGCTTGGCAATGATCTTCGTATTGCAATAGGCATCAAATGCTGCATCAAGATGTGACAGTCATGACTCTTCAAACCTATGATATTACGTTGTTGAAGCTTGACACAACGTGATATGTTCGAAGCAAAACCATCCGGCAATTTCACATTCTTTATCACTTTTAAAGCATTCTTTCTCTTCACGAGTCATTGAGTAGCAAGCACCAAGCAAATGAACCTTTCCTGCATCAGTGATCTTTGGATGGAGATCATGTCTTATTCCCATGCTTTGTAAGTCAAGACGTGCCTTATAGTTATCTTTTGTCTTCCCGTCCACATCTAACAATGTACCAATGATATTGTCCGCTACGTTTTTCTCTATATGCATCACATCTAGATTATGGCGTAACATATTATCCTTCCAATAAGGCAATGTGAAGAAAATACTTTGCTTCTTCCATACACTTGACTCAAAATGTAAAGTACCCTGTAATTCCCTCAAAATGTCATCACCGGTCATAAAATAGGGTGGTGGAGTCATTTCATAAGTACCGTCAAATGATCTTTGATCTCTTCTCCACCTATGATTTAATGGTAAGAACCGTCTATGCCCCATGTAGCAAAATTTTCTACCATTATCCAACCACCGTGACCAAGTCTGATACATACAACATGGACATGCAAGACGTCCCTTTGTACTCCATCCAGAGAGGTCACCATATGCAGGAAAATCGTTAATTGTCCACATCAATGCCGCACGCATCTTAAACATATCTTTCGTAGCAATGTCATAAGTATCTAATCCAAGATCCCACAACTCTTTTAACTCCAATATCAATGGCTCTAGATATACATCTATCTTGAAAGAAGGAGATTTCGGTCCAGGAATAAGTAATGACAACATTAAAGATGAACGTTTCATGCACATCCAAGGAGGCAAGTTATATGGTACTAATATCACTGGCCATGTGCTATGACTAGTGCTCATGTTCCCAAAAGGATTAAACCCATCCGCTGCTAACCCAAGCCTAACATTACGAGGATCAGAAGCAAAATCAGCATACTGTGCATCAAATGCCTTCCAAGCTTGACCATCGGCCGGATGCCTTAACAACCCATCATTTACACGTCCATCGTGATGCCATTTCATATGAGAAGCAGTTTTTGAGGACATGAATAATCTCTGCAAGTGCTGCTTTAAAGGAAACCACCGCAAAACTTTCGCCGGTTTTTTCTTGGATCTCTTGGATGATCCACCTTCATTCTGTGAGAAAATATTTCCCTCCCATTGCCCTTCCATTTTGATGCTCCACACTTTGAACAAACTTCTAACTTCTCATTCTCATTCCAAAACAACATACAACCGTTTGGACAAACAGGAATCTTTTCATATCCAAGTCCTAACCCTTTCATGTATTTTTTAGCTTCATAAGTGTCCTTCGGCAATTTAGCACCCGCAGGGAGCATATCACCCAGTGTTTGGAGTAACCACGTAAAAGAGGTATTACTCCAACCTCCCATGCACTTCAAATGGTATAACTGTACAACAGCAGTTAACTTACTAAATTTTATGCACCCTTCATACAAAGGATCGTCTGCATCTTTAAGCATGTCATAAAACTTTGCAGTATTTCAGTAGGAAGTGGATCTCTTTGTTCTCGTACATTATGGATTGTGTTTCCGGTACTAATGGAAATACCTCGTGTAATAGTTCATGCAGCCCAGATGATGGTTCACACATTTCATTATCTGCAACAGAAATAGAGGGATGACTAGATGCTGCCCTATCTCGCAATTCACCATGCGCAAACCAATAATCGTAACCGGAGACATCCCATATTGGACCAAATGATCATGTACCGTACTGATGTTATACCTCTTGTAATTGACGCACTTTACACAAGGGCAACAAATTCTCTCATCACTACCCATACTCTTAGATGCAAAACCCAGAAACTCATTGACTCCCAACACATATTCACTTGTCCCGCGTTTCTTTTTCATCCAACTCTTGTCCATGAGCGACAGTAATAACTATATGAAATGCAACAAAAAAGATTATGCATCATTTTAATGTTCATCACATTTTATCAAGATTTTTCAATAAAACTAACATAAATTAATAAAACACACACATAAATACCAACAAAACTGTAATTAACCAGCATACGACATTGTTAAACTTAGAGATCCCTCCGTAAAGAGGACTGGCTTCGTTTCACCTCAGGTTAGACCTCCAACGTCAGTGTAGAGGTATCCACCAGGAAGTGATCTCAAAAGTTAAAACATAGATAAACAAACAAACATTAAATATTGAATAACACAAACTTTGTCCTCCAATCTCCAACAAAAACACATAACGAACATCATATAACAATTACCCCTCCAATCTCCAATAAACTCCACAGAACCAACAACAAATAAAAGTTAGCCCTACCCTCCGCCTTCCAACAAAACCCACAAACACCAACATCTCCAATAATAGTTAGCTCTGCCCTCCGCCTTCCAATAAAATCCACAAACTCTAATCTCTAAAAAAAAAAGGAAAAAAGAACAAACAATAGTAATTGATGAAGAGATTCAAAATACCACTGACCTGTGAAAGAGTAATATGTTATCGGCAAGTCACCTAGTGTCCCTCAATCACAGTTACGAAAACCACTGTAGTTGAGACTATTGAGTTCAACTGTCAAAGAAATTTGAAAAATAGATTTTTAATAAAGATACCTGGTCCAAAAAAAATAGTAAAAACAGCGGCTTTTGGACATCAATAAATTCATACATTCCAATTCATATTTTTCAGCAACCAATTCATACATTCCAATTATATTTTTCAGCAATTCATATATTTTCAGCAACCAATTCATACAAACCAATTCATATATTTTCAGCAATAAATTCATACATTCCAATTCATATATTTTCAGCAACAATTCATACATTTCAATTCATATTTTTCAGCAACCAATTCATACAAACCAATTCATATATTTTCAGCAATAAATTCATACATTCCAATTCATATATTTCCAGCAACCAATTCATACATTCAATTCATATTTTTCAGCAACCAATTCATACAAACCAATTCATATATTTTCAGGAATAAATTCATACATTCCAATTCATATATTTCCAGTTTTCAATTCATATTTTTCAGCAACAATTCATACATTCAATTACCAATCATATATTTTCAGCAACCAATTTATATACAACAATCAACCAATTCAGCCAACACTCCAACAAAACCAATCTCCAATCTCCAACAAATCAATCTCCAACACAACAGAACCCAATAATCCAATTCATAAGCCCTGACCTCCAATCTCCATATAATTAATTTCATTCATATTTTATAAAATACGAAAATATACATTGAGTCTAAGTCACTGACCTGAACAGCAATGCAAAACCAACACAGTTGAATTATTTCGTGAAGTTCGAATGGGGGGAGCTGAAATTCGCGAAGTTAAAAGGGGGAGGAGATTTGAAGTTCGAATGGGAGGGGGGGGGCGCTGAAATTCGCGGAGGGGGCGGGGGAGCTGAATTCGCGGAGGGGGGGGGGGAGCTGGCGGAGGGGGCGGCGGGGGGGGGGGGGGGCTGTTGAAATCGCGAGAGGGGAGGGGGGGTCTGAAATCGCGAAGGGGGGAAGAAGGGGGGGGCGGGGGATGGGGGAAAAAAAAACAAAACGCGTTTCAGTAACTCTATAGCGGCGGTCACTGACCGCCGCTATAAACCGCCCGGCGGTCACTGACCGCCGCTTATCTTGTATTTTAAGAGACCGCCGCTATAGGGGTATTTTCGGTCGCGTTTGAAGTAAACCGCCGGGATATAGGGTATATAGCGGCGTTTTGGTGACCGCCGCTAAAAAGACCGCCGCTGTAGACCTGTTTTTTTGTAGTGGTTGATATCAATATTTTTCCAATTACCTAGATCATAAATATTAGCAATAGAGTTTGACATTTCATTGTACTCTGTACTTGTTTTACTTATCATTTTTCTTTAATTTGCTATTCTTTTCTGCATAATTAAAAAGTTTGAGTGTTGTCAGGAGTGTACATATCGTTTGTATCATTTGTTGTGTTACTTCTACATTTTCATTCGTTAATCTTTAGGTAGAATTTGAAGTAATATTTTGTTGATTAATAACAAACTTATCAAGAGCTTACTTTTTGAGATTGAATTAATTTTTCAGTTTTTCATTTTTTTTTTAACATTTCATATCCAGATTCATATTTTATCAAACATAATAGATATCTCAAAGTTATCCTAAACTAAAAAATGATAACTACAATGAACATAAACATAAACAGAAACTGTTATTTTATTTTATTTTTGTCTAAATTTCTTATTAAGTAATATATGCCACATGGTCATCTTCTTAACAATATTCAAATAGCAGTTGTCTCACATGTGCACCACCTTTCACCTGCGACTCTTTTAATACGAGGTTTTATTAGGTAAAATGTGATTTATCCTTAAATAGTGGGACCATTTTCATTTTGTCCCATACGCTATCAAGTTTTGAGACATTATCCCCTCAATTTATTGATGCTTGACAATTTGTAACCATCCGGTTATAAAATATTAAAAATCATTAATTTGGGGATACAGTATTGTCTCGAAGTTACCACTATAGACTGAAACATACAAATGACTTCTCCACAAGGAGAGAAATGTCTTTATCCATTTTTTTTGGTTTACTTGAGACATTAGGCATATAATGGGCCACGTGGAAGCGATTAGGGCCATTACTGTGGGCCTGACCTGTGCATGGCCGTTACTATTTGTCACAATATAAGGCCGTACCTCTGTTCAATCTCTTATCATTGGGCCTTTTGATACCAGGCCCAGAAAAGCCCTGCAATTCCAAAGATTGGGCCCACAGTCTGGAAGTCCTCTTCCGTCAACTCCATCCGAATTTCTTTGTTTTTGATCCCTCGACACTCGATCGACAGGATACCTGGCGCCTGTGTTTGGCATTAATCAATTAATCAATTACTTAGAAAAGCAGTACTCCTTTTAACCAAAAGATTAAAAAAAGAAAAGAAAAAAAAAAGAAAGGTACATTCCCAAAATGCATGGGGCTGGACACAGTAAGTACTAGCTTAACCTTGTATGTATATTTCACTTCAATATGGAGTTTGGCATAAGCTCCTGGTAAAATCGTAAATCTAGCTAATTGCTTTACGTATTAAAAAGATATAAAAATCTAATTGCTTCCAAGAGAGTGACAAAAAGGATATACATGGTATATCCCGAGACCGAAAAAATTCCGCTGGCCATGGGTCATGCAGAGGGTGACCAGTCATGGTCAATTAGAATGGAATCAGAGGAGCAATTGAAGAATAATGGATATATATATATATATATATACCTGGGCCTAATTTGGTATCAGAACCTATCTCTTATTCATTATTCATCCATATTTTTACTATTTCAACTCCCTTTTCAATTCAATCATATTTTTGCTCTTCTAAGTGTTCGGTTTACGCTACAGTTATTGTCTTTTGTTATTATCTATTTCAAACGTTGGATTTCACCTGGAACCGTTGGATTAGCCGTCAGAAAAGGCCGGACCCGATTAGTGTGATCCGTTTTGAATTTTATATAATATATATATATATAATATATATATATTATAATATATATATATATATGCGCAGCTGTTTAAGATTCCCTTGTGCCCCTGGAGAAAGCCAAAGGAGAGCTTTTGGTTTCATTTATCTGTATTCGTTAATAGATTACAAGCTTTTAATATCCGTGTCATTTTCCTTTACTAGCTGTCAGCCATTCAGTAGGATAACCTGTGCTTTATTTTTTTATTTTATTTATTAATAGAAATTAGAAGGTGGCAATTACTTAATAAACATATAACTCTCTTACCTAGGGTCAAGGTTTCACGTATTGGAAATATATATATCATAATATTAGTTTACAATATATACAATAATATAAAAAAATGAGTACAAATTAAACAAAAATTAACAGGTTTGTTTAGACTTCTGACTAGTGAAATGAGTCATGTGTAGGCCATAGATCTTCACTTCCACTACGATTCTTCCATCTGGTATTAGTGGCGTACGAGCATTTACCTAATAGGACATGAACGTCCTAACAAACCGCACTTTAAATTAACCTAACTACGACTTTCCAAGTTGACATCCTTCAATTTTTTAATAGATTTCCCCGTCAAGACAACATTTTCCAGCTAATTTATGATGCTTAATGGAATTTTTAACTAAGTATTATTGAAAAGATATTTTATTTTGGGAAAAAGTTGCGTGAGAGAAATACTAGTACTAGAGGAGATGTGCTCTTATCCCAAAGGAAAAAGAAAAGAATTTTAATAAAAATGTACGAGACTTGGGAACTACCTAATTATGATGGTGACTAATTTGGGTGTTGTTCTGAAATACAGAAGTTAATTAGAGTGTGATCTTCTTAATTATATATTAATCAAATTAAAGGCTATATATTGACGGTACGTACCGTTTAAAATTCTCTAAATTCCAGTATTTATTCTTACTAATATATAGTCTTGAATAATATAGAACCTGTTAGACTGACAATATATTAATTAGTATTTGTCTATATTTTCTAGAATATTTGGAAATTTATATTTTATTGATAACAATACTACATTTATGTCCAACATAAAGTTAAATTTCCGACTTTGCATTATCGTTTGATTTTTCTCAAGTCTCAATTTTGGATGATGAGTTTCATACTCACTAGATCGGATTGGGATCTTTTCTAGTTTGCGATTCGAATTAGATAACTTAATTTAGAGAAAGATAGATATATCACGTGGGTCTTACAATATTTAATATTATCTGTATTTATAATATCGGATAGTGTAGACCCTACAACATGCAATGCATGTTGTGTCTTTCTTTCTCTGAATTAAACCATCTAATTCGTGCAATAAATCAGAAAGAATGTCTATCTTACTGGATCAGGATGTAAATAAATAATGGGTATAGTAAACCTGCAGCATAATGTTCTACTCTATTTCGGCTGGAAGAGGACAAGACTTATTATACGTTCTCAAATACAGTTTCTCTATTTCTATATATTTTTGGAGCTCTCTCTCTCTTGTTAGGAGTTAACTTATTTATCACTTGCTAGGTTAGTAATTTCGGTTCAGTAAGTTAATCTGATTTGGTATGAATCTTGAATTTTAAAAGTTTTGAATTAAACTCAGGGCGCCCTCTCAAATATATAAAATTAGAAACCTGGGTTCTAAAGCTGAAGACCAAAGAATACACAAGTGATTATTGCTTATAATTTTCTCTTATATTAAATAAACCCAAAGACATTCACAACACGGCCAAATAATCGAATTATATGCATGGTACATGAGATAAGGACTGGATATATAAGTCTCTCTGTATTCATTTCCCTTGGAACTATGAGAGCCAATTGAATAGAACAAAGGTTCTAAATCACATTTTATAATCTGTTAAAGATGAGGAAAAAGAGAAAGATGCCTGTATAATTCCTTAAATTCACGGTTCAACTTTTGACCCAACAGCCCAGATAACATTGGCAAAGAAGAAACAAATTAAGAAAAACAGAAGAAAGAGGAGCGTTCAAGTCTCTTTTTTTGGGCCATGTCCGGCACCTTTCCAACAAGCCGCAAGTAACCCTATTTCCAGTTGGACGTTTTGGAATCCAAAACAACCCACCAACTTCTCTCAAGAATACATGAGTGGCCTCCTTAATTTCCACTACATGTCACAACTCATCCAACATTATCAGATTTCTTTTATATTTCGACAAAGTGAAAGTTGGAAGGAAAGGTTCAGTTTTCAGTGCCAGTTGATCATCATAGTTCATACCTTACGTCTTCTATTCCTTCAACTCAATTGAAAATAAGAGAGGTGTACGTCATTTCACAAGAGCGTTCACCAACTAGGCCAGGCTACTGTTACATCACATATATAGTACTCTCTCCATATAAATACTTTGAAAGAAAAGCTGAACAGGACAACTTCCAATACTGGACATGAATATTATATATGATGATGAAGATTCTGCTGGGCGAACTGGCCTACGAAAGCTCCACTGTACTTGAAACAAGGGCTCTTTTCTTCTGGTACTTAAACACATGAGTAGCTATGCTTATGCTGCCTTTGAAATTTTACATAATGTCTTATGCTGCCTTCTAATAGGATAATACAATTGCAAAGAGTGAGATCAAACATTTGAATCTTACATAATTTTATAGTCCTATATCTGTAGGTTTACCCAATCAATGTGAGTCTTGTAGTATTTAATTAGTATTTACTCTGTCTATCACTCTTTCCAAATTCTACAATGCAATTGAAAAAGAAAATTGAAAAGCATCTCAATCAAGTAATAGTTATACTAATATATCCAGACAAAGAATTGCAGAAATATGGTAGCTAAACAAGTAATAATGATACTCATATTTATGCATATGTGTGTGTATATATATATTATATCAGTTTTTTTATTTTTTGTTTATATAATATAGCAAATATTCATACTGCACGACACACGCATTACTGAACAATTAATCTTGGAGTGGTCCCAAAAGGTTAGTAGTACTTAAGAGGTTTTGAAATTAAGACTTTTGAGGGAACAAATCTCCAAGTCTCACATCTTAACCACTAGGCCAACCCCTTTAGGTTGACACACACTATAAGCTCACATTATCTGTATTTTGATTATAAGATAATATGGTTTATGCATTCCAAGTTTTTTTTGGGTTATTCATTATATATATATATATATATATATATATATATATATATATATATATATATATATATATATATATAATTCGCGAATGTAAAATTTTTTTGTGTCCCTTGGATCATGATACCTTAAAAGAAAAGAAATAACAACCTTCAACATGCCCCATTATTAGGAGCAAAATTCCCAACACTATTAATTAAATTAGGAGAATAAATATGTCATGCAAACAAGGAGAATAAAGCTGAGAACAGATGACTTACGTATCCAACCAAGCTACCTAAGAATTTTTTAATATTTCTCTTTAGATAAACTCTAGATTATTGGATCAGGGAGAAAAAAAAAAAGAGAGGAAAAAAAGATCAAGTATCTAAATATGACATTATCCACTCCTAAGCAAGGATCACATTAATATATAATTTAATTTCATAAGAAATTTCATGCCTTTCCTGAGTGATAGAAAGGCATCTGTGTGGGTATATGCTGTGTCCTATGCATTATATATAAATCCAAAATACACGTATTGCTGCCGGAGTAGTGCTTCACAGTCTCTAGTCGTGGGTTATGCAGTTTTACTTTAAAAACCATACATACCGTTTGCTGGTCGTAGTCACTGTGACGATTACGACGGAAGTGTAGGAACAGGGGGTAGGAACATAATTCAGATATAGATTCTCTTCAACCCCGTGGAGCATAACAACGGGGCAACCTTCAGTTTTTGTTTTTGTCGTAATGTTCAATAGTATGGTCAAGGTTTGAAAAGTTGGAGCTAGACACGTACGCTTACTCTCTTATCATTAACATAATAAGCTTATTCTAAATTATGTTTCATATCAGATTAACAACAACAAATTTGATTTCCAACCGACATGGTTCCTTGAATTTTCGAGAAAAGTGTTTCCATGTCAGGTGCATTAGTCATTAATTATCACATTGCAGTCACTGCGCTAGCTGTGGCGCTAATTTGATATTGGCGTGGAAAAACCCGCCACAACTTGCAGATTACCTGCTCAGTTAGAAGAAAGTTGCATGTTTGAACAAAGCTTTGTGGAAATTAATTAAGGCGGGTGACTTTCGGGTTTGGTCTACACCTTTGCTTCTAAATTGATTACCTTCTCCTCGGTCAAGACGGAACTGCATGCCTAACTAGTTAATTTTCTGCTGGTTCGAAGAAAATTCTTCGTCTAATAGGTTAAAATACTGCACTGCTTTGTTGTTGGGGAGAAGTTGAATAAATCCAAAAAGTTCGGGGCATCCGCTGACGAGAAAAAAGACGCGTCGACCTTTACGCAAGGATCGATGACATATTTGTGTGTTGTCCCCTTGTAAAGCAAAATGTGTTTTGCATGCCGATAGAGCTGGAGTCAGAAAACTCATTTCATATTAGCTCATTGTGGAAATTCCTAATTTTCATTCTAAATAGGTCGCTATATATGGCGAACAAAATTCCAGTCAAATATGGTGATGCTTTTTGTCTTTTTTATAGGAGTACTTTACTCTTCCCTCAACCCATTTCTCAACCTCAGCAGACAAATGAATGAGCTGCTTGCGTTTGCTGGTTGAATTGGTATCAGCAGAAACTTAATTAGGAGAAGACGGTGGTAGAGTATCTCTATATAGAAATAAATCAATTAGGAACCTCAAATTCTGTCAAAGTCCAATATATCGGGCTGGCATGATCGGAAATCTGGAATCCTTTTCAGCATGACCATTTTAATTGGACCATTTAAATTAAATTTATAATTCCGATTATTGCTAGCTAGACGCAATGCTACTTTAAATATCAAGCTGAAACGTGTTCCTTTTATTGATGTTTAATAAAATGCTGGGCCTGGCATGCTGCACGAAGGAAATCTTTGCCTTCTTGCACATACATATAACTATATGAAAGGATTGGTGCTCAAGCAGATTGATTACTTAATTAAACTCCCAAAACGCACAGTATATTGACAAACTAACTAAAACAATATTCATCGATCAGTACATTGAAACGGAGATATGATTCCAATGCAGCGAAAGACTAGCTCTTCTAATCATCATTAAATTCGTCACAGTTTTGCTCCCTGATGTGGATTAAGATCTAAAATATAACATTAATAAGATTATCTGCACGATGTTATGTCATTCATCTGGATATACAGGACATATATATAGCTAAAGGGTAGTACAGTACGCACTCCATGAAGCACGTGCTAGTGGAATATGCTTATTTACTTTGGAACCGGAATGGAGTTCGGCACCAGCTAGCCAATTGTAATATATATATAGTTTTCAATATAGATAAAACAAACACTGCAGAAGAATATTTTTCAAGCTGCTGAAAGAAGGAAAAAATAAACTCAATCTTTTGCCGGCCTGGTGGTGAATAATTTTAAGCGCGCAAGTTGGGGAAGGTTATTAATAAATATATTTATGTTAATTAACCCGAATCAAATCATCACAGAAGAGGTTAGCATATGAGATCAAAGATTATGCTTCGTTGTTTTTATTATTCAGTTGGTTGGCCATTAATTGCTTATGCCTCAGCATTTCCTGAAGTACTAAAGGACGTACAAAGTCGGTTCTTCGTTAAAGTAATTAGAACAGTATTGATGTCTCTAGGCCCAAAAAAAGAGAAAAGAATTAGCAGGCTGTCTCTAGTAGTAATAATCATCCTTTTTCTGGCAATCATGCTTCGTATTATTTCGTTGATCCTTATGTACACATTTGAAGTAGTAATTCACAAATTCTCTTTATCGTTTGTTTGCATGGAAACGTATATTATTCTTCAATCATGGAATTGGTTCAACCCCAGTTTCTTCACATATATTTGGAAAACCGTAATCTTTTATCAGATTTTGATTGGCCCATGTGCCATACAGTTTCGAGACTTCAAAGGTGATTAATATTATTTTTGTTTCGTGTCAAGTGGTAATAGAAGAACTTCAACCATGCATCTAAGAGTTGGTAGTAGCTAGTTGATCAAGTAGGAAGAATACCAATCTGCGAATAATTAATTACACAACTGAGTTGACATTTTGACATATTAATGTAATGTAAAGTGAAATTTCCTGATAAGACAAAGAATTGGTAAATGGTAGACAGATATATGAAAAAGGGAGTCGGATTTTTTAAAATATATATTGACAGATCAGTGCCAGCAGATCTACGTGTAGGACCCAGTTCTGGTTCTCATTTGTCTATCCATTCAAACTTTTTCTAGTCAAAAGAAAATGGCATCACTAGGGTGGTCATTCACTCCTTTTGTGCAATATTGCCTAAAGAACCCAGAAAATAAAAAGAGAGCTCAAAGGACCACGGATGGAAAATAAGCAAAATCTTCATTTTCAAAGATTCACGTACAGTTTCATGAAAAGGAAATAATAAAAATAGAAGAATCTTTCTGCCTCCCCCAACCCACTAAAGCCAGACACACAAACTTTCCCTTGGATTTATATATCGAATCCAATCAACTTATCAGTTGTTTAAGACAAGTGGGTTAGGTCGTAACTAGCCCACTATGATTAATTTCTTTCATCCTTACCTTGTGAATTAAGGTATAATCAAAGCCCTAGCTAAGGTTTTTTCTCAGGACTTTCTTCTCAAAGATAAGAGGTTTGGTTCTGAATGCCATATAATTCGCACAAGAACACCTTGGATTTAACAGGACAAAATTAAACAACTCTTCCTCTTTCATTTCTTCTCTATTTGGACTTAGGACATGAGAGCAAGTCAAGTTAATACTTTTATGGATACCATGATCATGTCAAACACGAGTGTTCTACATATCCTGGCTGTACACTTATTAATTAAGAATTGGCTAGGGACCTAATTAATTAAGGCGATTTGGTTTCGGGTATATATGTTAGAGTAGAGGAGTGTGGCCTGCCACCACCACCACCCACCACAAAAAAAAAAAAAAAAAAAAAAACAAAGCTTCTAAATTCCAAGCAAAGGCGTGTAGAGTTCTACCCTTCATAAGTACGAAATCAGGGTGACTTATGCCACCTATAGAAAGTTGAATTCTTCCTGCGTACGATAGATAGCAACCAGATAACATATGATCAACTAAAAAGAAATTAATATAGAATACATAAATAAATGTACTCATCATGAGATGCATACTTTTCTGTTCATACTGTCTTAAATTATTTATATTCACATGGGTTCAAACTTCTCCATAAATTATTTATGTTTCAATCGAAAGAAAGGAAATTCCAGAAAGTTTCTTTCTTTAGAATATTTTGTTCATCTAGAGCACCAAGCTTTGTGGAAGGTTTCCTTATGTGGCACGTTTCTTTCACCTATGGACCAATAAATGCGTACACAATATATTAACAGCTAGAATTAACATTGGCATAAGCAGCCAGATTTAGATGGGATCGCGTGCCCAAACTTCAACTCATTAAACATATATGTTCAAATCATTTCAAAATCCACTTAGATTGCAAAAATCTTATCACAAACCCATTCATTTGTCTAATTATACGTAGTGAGTTAATTTAACAATAATCAATATATAGTAAGCAGTGAACAAATACTTTTAAAATAACCACCTATCCAAGGATTAATAAAAGACTACCGAAAGACTACAATAAGTTAATCTCAAGAGAAATTGGACGCGCTTTTAACATTAATTATGTATAAGTGTCTTGGAGATCATCAGTCTATACCTGCAGATATATCCCAAATAATATGTATATTATCCAAGAATACTAAAACCAGAAAATAGCATTAATCAAATTGTCTTATAATGAATTGTAGGGTAATGGGAGTTGATAAGGTAAAATAGAGAGAGATGGCGGGTAACAAATTAATTAAGGACTAAAGGACTTTTGTAAATACTCCTCGTATTAGAAGTTCTTTAGTGGTTAATTTTTTTAATATTTTATGTTCAGGTTTTTGATATCTAAACCCAAAGTCGATAAGGCCGGCCCGCAGTCACATCCTATCTGATTTCAAAATCTGAATCCAAGTTGATCCACACCTGTTTTGAAAACCCTAAATTTCTCAGATAATTAAGATCAAATTAAACAGGTTTGAAAGCACCTTAGATCCGTCCCTCTCAAGTCCCTACACAAGGAGTTGTTTATGTTGGACGAAAAACTTGGTGGGCTAATCCTGCCGCTTATCTCTCTTGCAGTCATGGGATTTGTTTCTTTCTCTGCAACAGTTCCCCCTCAGCCTATGAGACAGCTAGCGGCAACACTAGTGAAGGATGCCGACAATGCCTCGTGAGTTAGTTAATTAAAGTTGTTGATGTCCTTTTTTAATTAACGAGGCTTTTGGAAATTTCTATGTCAAAAGTATGCAATGACCTCATGGAAAGTTCCTCGATGCTCGCTGCCTCCCCTAGAGGTCGCCCAGAGGATAAGTAAGAATAGGCATATCTGATCTGGTTTTGGTCTTCACTTCATAGTATTCAAAGGCCTGGCAGGCGCAGCTGTACATTTAATGAAATTAAAAAGCATTATTAAACATCTTTTTGAGTAAACAAAAATACTGGTGACGTTTAAGGTTTATTGACTCTCAAGAAGCTTCACTAGACATTTGGGTTCCTTATTGGTTAAGTTAGTGTTTATTATATGGTTGAGTTCCTAGACATATATACTAGTTAGTCAATTTAATGCAAATTCTTGCGAAAACTATAGAACACACTAATACTGATCTATAGCACCCGGATATGTTGTGCACCATTGAAACGTATCTTTAATTAGCTGTCATATCTGTCGACGGAAAGATACGAAATCCTCTTATATTAAATTTAGTGGAGATATTGATCTCTCTTTCATGTCTCCCTCTCCCCCAGCAGTCAATCCGTTCATAATTAAGTCCTAAATCAATCTTACACAATCAGAAACTCTAGCTATAATTATGATCTTCAGTGGCATCTCTGTCGTTGACAACCAATTAACTTTCCATCTTACTATCGGAGCTGATATAGGGTTTGCTTAAAACTTCGGAGAACCAGTTGAATAATGCATGTTGGATAAGAACCCACACATATTTGATTTTTAGATATCATGATGGTTTAACCCTCTTACCTAGAAGAGTAAAGAGGGAAACATGACTATTTCTTCTTTACTTTTTTGGTAGTTTATGGAGATCATAGTTTGAAGCTAAGAAATACAGGAAACTCATCTCACAACAGGACAGATCAGGTAGTCATGATTAATATATATATTGGATGCATATAATAATGCCATTGCTTGCTTAAAAATATTCTCGAGCTTAAGCCTAGCTGCGGCCTACCCAAGTTTACACTCAAATGGATTAATCTAGATCCTTTTGAGTTAAGCAAAATTCTTCAAATTCTTACAAGCATATAGTAATTATATACTAGGAATAATATTAATCCTGCTGAGAAAAGTAAAAGAATCCAAGTCCACTTATTTTGCCAAGAAAAAGGAGGTTAACCTGTTGTACAAGAATCGACCACCTTTTGGTTGGGGCGAATAAGAAAGAAAGAAAAAAGAAAAAAAAAAAGAAAGAAAGAATCTACGACCTTTCAAGATGGTTACTTTTCAACCATGACCTTAACCCGGTCTCTGTCTTGACGTGAACTTGACCTTTCACGCTAGCGACGTTTTCCATTCTTAATTCCCAAGAGTCATATATACCAGTATCCCTTTGGGTTTTGACCACGTGGGTGCTTACGGGCCGGGGAGCAACGAAATCAACGGACAGGGATTCCCCCTCTACCACCTTCACCATAGGAGCCGCGCGCTTATGAAGCACCGAAAAAGCACGAAGGCCAGGACGTATTGGCGGTTGGCCCCGGTAATTTAGCTCTGAATCTGATATATAAAATCCCCGGTCGCTCTGTAACTCCAATGACCTCAACACCCATTTAGAAGAAATTAACCAAGGCCACAATAAGTAGTATTCATCCACTCTTCTTAACCTAAAAGAAGGCCACGTATGCCGAGCCGATAAAACAACAGCCAGGTTAGGTACTTAGGTAAACGCAGAGGGTTGTCCCCGTCATGTACATAGACATAGCATGTAACAGAGACGCGTGGATCTGCCTACAAACTCCTACCCAATATCGTTCATGTTTCTGCTCAGAAGCGCGCCGATCTCTCTCATGTTTTTAGCCTCAAAACAGTGTATGGTGGCCATTAATTAGTGCATGGGTAGCATGTGCACCCACTACTGCGTCCCATCCCACATTGTAAATCCCACCACGCGACCCCCCGACTCTAGGACACACTGAAACCGGTTAATTTACTGTTCCAATGTTTTTTTGTCGTAATGATCTTTCCCATTTGTGGGAGTATAGCTCGAGCTAATTAATTGACTTCTGAAACACAAGTCAATTAGCTCGAATTTACCATCCAATTAAGTTACATTCTAGATTCAAACTGATATTTAAGTACTTGTTCACGAGTTACTTTATTAATTTAATATATATTTATGTGAAATAGATTTTATAATGATTATCTTATATGTATATAATATTTTGAGAAGTATATTCCAGTCAGCAGTTACTTCAAAGAATTTTAATATTCGACTTAACTAGAAACTATAATATGAAGTTAACTAATTAAATTCACCAACTTTGATTTGTGATAAACCATATAGAATAATACTCTGGTCACGAAAAAGTTTATTTTTATTTTTTGAGATCCTACAATGGATCTTACGTATTTACAAAATAAAAATACAAGTTTGCATAAAAGTAATAGTTATTCAATTTTGGTTCATTAAATAGATGAACAAACCGAGTGGAGGAGTTCATGAATTGCTTGATTTATTTAAAATGGTATTTTCATATGAAAAATAAAACAATGCATGTATCAATGGACTTGCTTTAATAAGATATGTTTTCTTTCACTTTTTATTATTTCTATTACTTTTGGAATAAAAGAAACTGATTTATTTGTATTGTTTCCATAAGGAACAAATGTTCATATTTCCTATAACCGCGGGTTGCTTCCTCGATGGGCGAGTGCCCCTAATTCCATACGTTCATCACCACACCTGGGTGTGGGTTTCGTTTGATTTTAGTCTCAATTCAAGCGCAGTTGTCTGTGAGTGATTTATTATTTGACAATAGGGAAAAAAAAGTAAAAAATTCTTGCGGTAGATATATATTTGCGCATGTTAAGATACATATACAATTAAATATGCAGATATCTATATCCAACATCAACAAGATGAATAAAAAAACTATTGTTGTTTTTGTCTGTTTCATCGATCTTGTGTGAGTTAGTTAGTCAATTAATGTCGTGAAGTATACATTTTCTTTCTACCAGAAGATGACGACATGAGGAATACCTTCCCACAAATATAAATATTATATATATCGCGAGTAAAGGTAAGTGATCGGTTCGCGATATCCGTATAATTTTAGTTACTCTCTCTGCTCTGGTCCCCGACATCGTAAACGTCAGCGTGGAAAGCATATGATCCCAGGTGACAAGAGCGTGCCGCTCACACTTTCCCATGTCGTCGAATGTTTACTTTTTCACATTTTGTCATGCACTCATGGCGGCGCAACTGGAAACCCAAAACAAAACAATAACAAAAATAAAAATAAAATTAGAGCAGCTAAAATAAATTCATATATGCAGTACCATTTACGGTCCTACTGTCCAGTCACCAGTTATTTTTTCCTCAAGCACTGTTCCTTCTTCCCCTATATATACCAACCGACCTCGATCGTCTCTGCCCCAGAATCAAGCAAAAGCCACTAGTCTCCTTTCTTCGTGCTTCTCTGATCTTGTGCTCCGAATTTCGAAACCCCCACCATGAGAACAGACATAGAAAACCTCTGGGTGTTCGCGCTCGTCTCTAAATGCCAAGCCTTCTCAGAATCGAACATTGCACTGCCAATCTTAGTTATTTGTGTGCTGGGTTGGCTAGCCATTGCCCTTATTTACTGGGCTCACCCTGGTGGCCAAGCTTGGGGTAGATACAGTTGGAGGAATGGAAAATTGTCTACTCGACTTGCAACCAAGAAAATACCAGGTCCAAGTGGGTTGCCTCTAGTTGGCAGCATGAACCTCATGTCCTCTCTCGCTCACCACCAGCTTGCTGCTGCGGCCGAAGCATGCCGAGCCAAGCGGCTAATGGCCTTTAGCCTTGGCAATACTCGAGTTATCCTCACTTGTAACCCCGACGTGGCGAAAGAAATCCTCAACAGCTCAGTGTTTGCTGACCGTCCCGTGAAGGAGTCCGCCTATAGTTTGATGTTCAACAGGGCCATCGGGTTCGCTTCTTACGGTGTTTACTGGCGGACCCTCAGGAGAATTGCTGCCACGCACCTTTTCTCCCCGAAACAAATCAAAGCTTCTGAGGCTCAGAGGAGCGAAATCGCTTGTCAAATGGTGGCAATGTTTGGAGACCAAGGAGAAAGCTTCAGTGTGCGTGAGCTACTTAAACGTGCTTCTCTAAACAACATGATGTGCTCTGTGTTTGGATGCAAATACAGTCTGCACTCCTCCAACGCTGAAGTCGACGAGCTACAGAGGCTGGTGGATGAAGGGTACGAGCTTTTGGGTTTGCTCAATTGGTCCGACCACCTACCTTGGCTGGCTGATTTTGATTTACAAAAAATCCGACACAGATGCTGCAACCTCGTTCCAGAAGTGAACCAATTTGTGAGCCGAATCATCGCCCAACACCGGGCTCAACAACACGGCGAGTTCAACCGGGATTTTGTCGATGTTCTGCTCTCTCTTCAAGGCCCCGAAAGGTTATCGGACTCCGATATGATCGCCGTTCTTTGGGTGAGCATTCTTCGAGTTTGTTAACATTCTTTATTGATCTCGTTATGCATTCAGTTTATCTATTCTTTACTTATCCATTTTTTTATTCTTGATGTAGTAAAAGTGATCAAAATACAGTGCATCCTAAAGGGTAAATGGACCCCATCAATTTTCATAACATAAACGAAAGTTCAATCCTGGACTGTAACAGAATTGGGGTCACATCAATAACAATAGATTTTTATTAATTAATGTAGATTCCAAATAAAGGGAATTTGGGCTACTAATCTTGAGTACAGAATTTAGAGATAGAAAGATTATTCTAATCAATAATACCCATATTATTTTGAATTTAATTTATTTTATGTAGACATAAAGTATTCACAAGAAGATTTGTTGGTGAAGATTCGTATTATTTTTTTTTTGGTATCAGGAAATGATATTCAGAGGGACAGATACAGTGGCAGTTTTGATCGAGTGGATACTGGGGAGGTTGGTTCTTCACCCTGATGTCCAGTCGAAAGCGCAGGCTGAGCTCGATAGGGTCATTGGAAGATCACGAGCCGTAGCAGAGGCTGACGTCCCGGCATTGGTGTATCTCGCTGCCGTAGTGAAGGAGGTGCTCAGGCTACATCCGCCCGGCCCACTTCTCTCCTGGGCCCGCTTGGCCACCAATGATGCCACCATTGATGGGTATCACGTGCCCGCGGGGACCACAGCAATGGTGAACATGTGGGCCATATCGAGGGACCCGGAAGTGTGGCAGGACCCGTTGGAATTTATGCCCGAGAGGTTTGTCAGCAAGGAGGGTGAAATGGAGTTCTCGGTGCTTGGGTCGGATCTGAGGCTAGCACCATTTGGGTCGGGAAGGCGGACCTGCCCTGGCAAGACCCTGGGACTAACCACAGTCAGCTTTTGGGTAGCTTCACTTCTACACGAGTATGAATGGGTGCCGTCGGATGACAATGCAGTTGACCTATCGGAGGTACTGAGGCTCTCTTGCGAGATGGCTAATCCGTTGACCGTTAAAGTGCGCCCCAGGCGTAGAGTAAGCGTGTCTCACTGACTTTTTGCTACCGTTATAAAAGAAGAGGGGGGGAAAGAAGATTTGTCTGTTCTACTTCATGAAAATCGCAAGGTTGGCCTTTGTCGTACAAGGTTCTTTCTGTGACAGTCTTACTTTTTTATTTTATTACCTGTTTTTCTTTATCTTCTAAAAGTTTTTTGCTATTGTAAATACGGGTGAAATTAGTACTACAGGTGTATATTTTCACCTCTCTCCCTCCTTGTTAAGACGATATGTGCTCATGTATTAAATAAAATTGACTTTATTTTGCGAATTCTTTCTCTCTCCCAGATCATTATATAAATCGGAAAAGAAAAATATGCTTACCTTTAATATTTGTGTTGTACAATCTATAATTAACCTCGCAAATAAGGTACATCTATTATTAGTTGACTCTTTGATATTTTTTTTTTAAAAAAATGAACAGGAAAAAAGCATATAGAAACCAAAGAAATTACCCTCCCCTAATTAATGCCTTAGAATGCGCGCGTCCATATTTAAGAGGAATAAGCGTGCTTCTTTCAACATAAAAATATCTACCATAATACTTTATTGTCGATATCATTAACTCCAATCATGTCCTTTAAATTAATCATCCATTAAAAGATTTAGGCAAATTCTTTGAAACTATATCCACAGCCGCAGGATAAAGTATCTCAATCTTTTGAGTAGATAACATAGCAACTATTAAATGCTATCAGAATTAATTACCTCAATATATCTATTAAGCTTTACACTTAGAGGTGTAAATACTCATGTAGGTCTGTAAGTATATAGTATATACATCCAATTGAAGGCGGTCCAAAATTAATAATTAGCTACCTAGCTATCACCAAAAATAAAACAAAATAAAATAACACAATTCTGCAAATTCCTAGCTAGCTGAGTTTTAATTTGGATATACACATGATGTTTTGCCAAGTCTCTAGCCATCATATCCCTCTGCATCTTTGTGTATCTGAACATCTCCAGTCTATTTTGTCAATATCAATATACTTACTAACTTATCAAATAAAATAGAAAAGGTTTCCTCTGAGAATCTCGTGACGAGGCATCATTTGTCTCCTCAAAGTTTCGAACAATCTTCCCCATGGTTTGATAACATTTCGCTAAACAATAAAAGATTCGTATCTGATCAGTTAAGGAATATTTTACTTTTGGATCTACCCTTATACATATCAAATTAATAACGAACAAGAACCCCCCGTTTTTCAAAGAAAAAACTGGCTGATCATGAGCGGCTTAAATATATACATGCAGGTCTAAAAAGGGAATGTTCAAATGAGTTATTAATCTTACTATGATTAGAGACCGAATTTTACACCCAAAAAAATTAGTACTTATCCTATACTTCGTAGACACAATCGGATTTTTTCCTTCGTCAGAATTTTTTGAAGTTTGAGATGGAAAGTGATTTTGAGGTATATTATGAAATCACGATTTTACTCTGGCACGATGGAGGATCGACATTTTGCGCTAAAAAGTATCACTTTTGTCTCATGATTTCACGTACCAACCATTGATTTAAGATCTTTTGCACATATTCTCTTAGAGTTTTTCTGGAATTCTTGATGAAAAATAATTTTTTGACACTTAAAAGTGATGATGTAACCCCCTATATATACTTTGTTTAGGCTATGTAGGGATAAAATTGTTGTTTCACGTGCTTAAAAATCACTTTCCATGAAAAAATAAAGGAGAATTATGATGGATGATGTAAAGTTTCTAAAATAAGAAGTACGTGGATGGGGAAATGTGACAAAAGATATAATTTGGAGTGTAAAGTATCAAGATGTTATGTGGGACTAAAATTATCGTTTTCCATGCCTCAAAATCACTTTTCCTCCCCCCCAAAAAAAAATTATGAGTAATGGTTTAGAGCGTATGAAATTTAGTAACTAGGGTTGAAACCTGACAAAAGGGACAATAAATTTCGGGTGTGAAGAATGACTTGATAATTGGAAAGTGCAAATTGTATTTATCTTTTTCTTTTTTTCGTTCTCATTTTATGGACTCCAAATATTTCGTAATTTTTGTGAGAGAACAAATCAGGTCATGAAATTTCGACAAGAGTTAGGGACAAAATATTAATTGTGTAATCCATCAATAACTAAGAGAAAATTTTATTTTTCGCTCTCAAATTATGGGGAATGTCATATAATGGTCTAAACTATCAATTTCTTTACATTGTACTCTCAATCTATCAAAAGCCATTACTTCGTGCCCTTTTACCAGACCTTATGGTTGAAATGAGTGAACAATAAGTTACACAGTAAAAGTATGCATATGGATGAATTTTGATAATTTAAGGACATAGTGTAACAAAAATTTTGATAATTTAAGGACATAGTGTAACAAAATTGATAGTATAGACCCTTAAAAAATATTGGTCATATAGTTTGGAGGCGGCAAGTAAGGTTAACCCATAACTAAATTCTCCGCTCCCATTAGAAAGCAACAAAATTGAAGGGAACCTACAATAATTGAGTGTTTCATTTCTCTTACCTATTTAGAAAGAGGATGAGACTTCATTTTGGTCATAAATATCTATGTTTTAGGGAAGAAATATCATATGCACTTTTTGACTATAAGGGTCTTAACACTTTATATCTCAAACTACTAACTTTTTTCAAATTAATTTCACCTACCACTATTGATTTTAGAGATTTTTTTTTATCATTTGTTAAAAATCTTCCTTTATTTTGGACCGAAAGATATTTTTTATTAGGTGAATTGGCAGTTCTACCTTCACAGAAATATGACCATAAAATATATATGTGAGTGCCGAATTGGAATTTCACGTACCAAAAAATTATTTTTTGTCTAAAATAATTTAAGAGAGGGTGCAACCTATTTGAAATACATAGTAATCTACCCGGGAAATAAGATAAAAGTGGTAGTTGAAGGTAAAAAAATATTATCTTTTTTTAACAAATTACATTGACTCTTTCAAAAAGACTATTTTCTTTCTTTACAATGAAATAAATTTGGAAAAAAAAATCACTTTTGCTCTTAAACGAAACGTAACGCTATAATTGTCCTAGCTTTATACATAAAGACATATACAGATGTGTGTATATATATTATCTTACAACTAAAAGAAATATAAAAATATATGTTGTTAAGTTATACAAAGAAGTAACTATAAATAAATGCCAGTTATTACAAAATGGGAAAATGTCACTTTGTGGCCCCAAACTACTAAGCAATCCCAAACAGATTGAGTCCTAGAACTATAATATTTCTTTAAGTTGCCCTTTTAAAAAAGATACAATGTCAAAATCATATGTGTTATAAATGAGTTATGTGGCATGATTTTGATCGTCATATTTTATTTCATGACGCAAATTGATTGATTTTGAAAGTTCAAAGGTTCATTATATTCAGTGAAAGTAACCACGTCCGAACATGTCGGAAAAATGTTCGGATGTTACATTCTGTGACACTTATTTTTCGTCACAAATATTAAATATGTTGGAACGTATTTGTTTGGACCCTATGCATGCGTTTCAGTGATGTTGTCACGCACCACAAAATGTGCAAACAGATTATCCGAACAAACAAAAAACAACCAATGCATGACATAAGTGTAATTGCCATGCCAATTGTAAACCGTCTGGACCTATACGAAAACCGTCTGAACGATTTTTCATGATTAAACTGGCAAACCGTCACCCAAAACCTTGCATGACACACTTACAGTGACAAACGGCTTGTTAAATTGATTTTGATACCAAAACGTTTCAGTGAAGAAATTTATGCATTTGGTGAAAAGTATTTTTGACACTCAAATGCAAGTTTCTTGTAGTGCTCATATATTAAAAAATTCAATGATGTCTTTCTCAATATATAGGTAAATCAATTTGCAATAAAAGCTATCATTTGTTTTGTCCCAAAGTCTAAATTTAGGGATATTCATGGCAGAATGCATGTTTAATTAGCATTTTGAGTTGTTGGGTTTGCATTTGCAAGGCTTGATATAAATTAGTGTAAGCTAAAACCATGATTTATGTTATTAAATGCAAGGCGCACATTCAGGGGTTTAAACCACCACTTGTGCAAAAAATCGCCTTTTCAGTGGCGGGCTGGTTAGTGGATCAGTTTGTCTCTTTGGGGTTTGACATGCATTGAACCTAGTTCATGTGGATACTGGACCATGTCTGTCCAAACCCGGTGCAAGTGAATGGATGCCTGAATTTTCCTTGCTACTCAAAATATATATATATACAAATACAATTCATAATCCTTTAATTTCATTCACTATGTACATATCATTAGCACCTGCCTTTTAAAAACTTTATTTTTTGAAATTATGTCAACCCAAAATTAGATGTATGACCCCTAGATGAACGCAATTATTTACCTTCAATTATTATAGATATTGCTGATTGAAGAAAATAGCTGAGCAAATTTCTTAAAAAACAAAAATTTGTGTGCCAAATATTTATTAAGAAAAATGAGAGGCATTTCGGTCACTTTCTGTTTGGTTTAACCATCAAATCGAACGGGTCGACAATTGATTTTTTTTTTTTTCCCATAATTTAAAGAGTATAACCGAAGACAATTTAAAATTTGAGAGGGACGCTTCAATTTTAAATAAAAAATATGAGGTGAATTGTTGTGTTTCCCTTATAATATCTTCTCATAAGACAATCATTTGGTGTTTAAGTTTGGACTCATGCATGTGGTTACATGATTTCTTTAATTTATCAATACAATTTTCATGTTCAATAAATATCAAGAATAGGTAATTATTAAATGCTGAGAATCTATTCACAAGATACGGGCATCTATAATTTAAAGTAGTTTATAATTTTGAACTAAAATTAAACTGCAACAATTTTATTTAAGAAAGGGAAAGGAACTCCTAAAGAAAATAGAATGTCTAAGGAAAGTAATCAACAGAGATAATACTATAGCCAACACTTAACTTATGAACTTCCAACACTTGCTAGGAGTCAAAACAAACTACCCCAAGTGATCTTTCCTGGTTCACTTATTAATCACCAACATTGTGAAGTTATTAAGCCTGAAATATGCCTCTAAATTAACCTTATGAATTCCTATAGTCTAACATTTATTTAATTTTTAATTAAGTAAAACAATTATTTTATATTTTATTTTAATCTATATAAGTATAAATATAAATAAATGATGAATTCTTCAAACATATTATTTTATACTTTAGTTTAATGAAATTTCTGAATTACTTTTCGAATTAAAAATAAATGAGTTAGTTTAAAATCATAGATAAGATTATTATACAATAATAACTAAATAATTTCAATCTTTCCTTTTAAGTAATAAATTTAAATATTTGAAACATTAAAAACAAATTATGCTTTAAAAAATACTGAAAAATAAGTGAATAATTTATTATTAATTCTGGATTTCTATGTTTTAATACTAAACAAACAACTAAATGAATTATACGCTTTTCCAATGCATCGAATAGGTAAATTATTATTCTCCGATATAAGAATAGTATATTACTATTAATTCGGAAACAAAAATCAAATCACTATTCGTTTTAAAATTTTGAATACATAAGTAACCTATCGCCCTTTTAAAAGATTTCAATAAATAATAACCAGCTAAAAAAGATATTATTATTTAGAGTTTTTAAATATATAATAAGTAAATGGATCTATTTTGTGAAATAGAATCGATTAACTAATACGAATTTTTGAAATAAATAAATTATTACCTTTTTGGAATGGAAATCCATTTTGGAATTGGGTCCCATTGTCGGGTCTAACTACTTAGTCCTTATGTTACTTAGGGGAAACCCTATACAACGCTTTCGGCTCAACATAAATTGGGGATTTCCTCTTACTTAACCCACTATAACAAATCTTGGGTTTTGGGATGGAATTTTCATAAAAAAAACCCAAATTTCGTCTATCTCACTAGGTTTCCCAACAAGTCTGTTACGAAAGGTTTTTTGGGATCAAAAATTTGTTTCGTCTAAAAAAGTACCCTTTTGGGACAAACATATTTTAACCATTTGAACGTTGCATCCAACGGCAACCGTTCGAATGCATTCGAATGCTGCATCCAATGGATACAAATGTTCTAACGGTCAACGGGCCTTTCTAACAGTGGACTGTTTGAATTTTTATCAAACAATAAAACATTATTATGACAAACGATGGATGAACCATTCAAATACTGAAAAAGAAAAAAATTATTGTCTAATGTTATCATGTTCTAAGGGTGGATGAACTTTTCTAACGGTCGAGCGTTAAACTTTATTATGTTCTAACGGGGGATGAACCTTTCTAAAGGTAGAGCATTAAACAATATTATGTTCTAATGGTGGATGAACCTTTCTAATGGTGGAGCGTCTAATGGTGGATGAACCGTTTGAACACTAAAAAATGAAAAAAAAAACATTTTCTTCTTAATTTTGACTCATCATCGATGTGATTCTGAGTTCCTTCGATCTGTACCCTACATATATATTGGTCAGTGATGAGTCAAAATTGAAAGAATAGGATGAAATGTTGAAAGAACTGGATGGTCCCTGTGGTCAATTTTTCATACATATTGGTCATTTTCTCCACCAAAAGTTAGCCAACTAACGAAAGATTACCATGGGTTATGATCAAAATATCTATTTTTGGAGTCGGATATCCTCTACGGGTCCATGTCCTTGTTAGTTGGCTTACTTTTTGTCACGCCCTAAACGCTAGCTCGAAGAGGGTTAATGACAGTCATTTGAAAATACTACTCTAAAATTTATTTTCTTATTGCTGGTTGCCACGAAGATCCTCAAGCATTCTCACGTAGTGTACGAATATATAAGTAGATATACACAAAGTAAAACGTATACCTATACCACATAACATGCATAGGGGAACATTTAGAAATTTAATCTCAAACAATAAGTTATGACTACATCATAGTTCAAAATATAAGTTACTTAGTTTATTTCATACAAAGTCTTAAGATGGTCTTATAGCCTAAATAGGCCATGAGAACCTTGCTAGGGAGGTCATATAAGTTTTTCAAAAAGTGGACTACATGCACTATGGTTCAGGGGAGGACACCCTAGTCAGCCCCCTCCTTATGTTCTAGATTCTCATCATAAATTTCTTCACCTGGAACGTCATTTGGAATGATATAATTAAAAATACTATGAGTCGAATGACTCAATAAGGGATGATTAATGAACTAAAATACGTGTAACGTGATCATGATCATGAATGACAGGTATACATGTAGTACCAAAAGTAAATATATGTTTATGCATGAGACTCTTGTACTTGAAAATGAGCTTAAAAGTCTTTCATCTTTATTTGGGTTACTTCTATAGCTCTATATACCCCTGAAGTCAAGATTGTGCATTCCCTTTGAAACTGTTCCCTTTCACTTGGAAACATGTCAATTGGTCGAGCTAGCCTTGATGTGGCCCCAGGCCTGATGGCTGGACACGATCTTAAGAGGTCTACACCTTTTTATATTCGTTCTTCAGTGTGGTTGCACATACTTCAAGAACTACCCATCCTTCTCGCATTCGTCCTTCGGAGTAGGTGCCCTTAAGAGTCATCCATCCTTCTCGCATTCGTCCTTCGGAGTGGATGCACCTATCTTACTTAGGTACGGTACCGACCATCCTATTTAGTCTCATAACATAGCATAAATTCTCACTTCATTTGCATAAAATTTCCTTTCTTCCTTTTGAGAAAATCAATGCAAATGCTCATCACATGCTTGATGACAAATATTCATGCTGTGCATCATTCCAGTTTTCGAAAAATATAATTTTTTCACTTACTTTATCCACTCAAGCTTGTGGTGGTTTCTTTCCTACAAGTGAGTCATACTAATGTCGTCACTTAAATGATTTAGATATTCACTTGATGCAACAAATAATCATTCATTCCAAAATAACATATTATATTAACTCACACATATTTTCTTTACTAACCAGCAGTGGTTCTACAATATAAAACTCTATTTTAATTGCTGAACCATTAAACTTGGATGCCAAAATGATCCTTACACTCGATGTTATAACATATTAAAATTTCAGGTAATTTAGAGCTCATTTGCCACTCAAAAGATTTATTTGAAAATGCAAGTTGCTAAGGGCGTCCAAGCTGACAGCTTTGACGTCTCCAACTTCAAAAATTCATAACTTCAACAACATAGCTTCAAATTGCATGAAATTACTTTTCAAATTTTCTGCTTTCATAAAATTAAATTTGAAGATAAGACTCATAAAAATCGGAACTAAATTTACATTTTCAAAAACACTTCGTAACAGATAAAAATCCTAGAGCAAACAATACTGTTGTCTCCAGCTTGACCTTCGATTTTCAAAACTCCATAACTTATTCAATACACATCTAAATCACACGAAATTTATCTTAAAATGTTCCTCTTTTATAAAATTAAAATTCAAGACTAAACTCATAAAACTCGGACTTAAATTGTTCACTTAAAAATTACTTGAAACGAGCAAGAAATTTGGGACGTGCAAGGCTGGTGACAACTTGACGTCTGAACTTTAAAAATCCATAACTTGCTCAATATTTATAGGAATGACCTGAAGTATGGCTTAAAATCTTTGAATTTCATAGGCCTATAACAGAAAACTCTTTCAAGATCAAAATATAAAAATATTGCATCAAAACTTACTCTTAGTTCGATCTTATGTTCTGCAGAACTAAATTCTAGTAACTATTTTAACAAATCTACACTAGAATTCTTAATGATTTCCAGCACCATAGATCAAGCTTATCAAATGCTATAGTTTCTCTAACAACAACAAATCCAACTTTAGCTCTTCACAATAACTCACTTTATTTTCCAGCACCACATTTGCTATGGCAACTCTGCACTTACCAAAACTATTTTATTATCTGCAAAATACATTTGATAATTGCTCCATAAATGACTATCAGGAATTACACCAAGGTCAGCACATAATATGAATCATTAAACTAAAGAACAGGTTCAAGAAGTCACCTATCAACTTTCCAAAGACAGTAATTGAAACCTGGAAATTGATTAACATAGTTTTATCTTTTACATGCAAAGGTTCTAAGCCCAAATTTTCTGCAATTCATCTTCCTAAATTGTCTACTACATTAATACAACAACTAAACGCACAAATTTTATATGCGCATTTGATCTGCAGATTTAACATTCAAACTAACAATCCAACATAGTAAATTCGAAATTCTGCACAAGGCCAACAAAGGTTAACCACCAACTTGCTAAAAAAATGTTCACTTTGCTATTGTTTACAAATCTGCCCATAAATGTACTAACCGCACCTCAAAACTAATTTGTTTTTCCAACTAACAACATCAACACATAATCCATAAACATGGTCTCTGCCTGCACCTAAAAATTTCCCAACTGATATTCTGCACTAACCTTCCATTTTCAGCCAATTAAATTAGAACACAATTTCATCTCCTTCATTTGCATCTTTAGAATAGTTTGCATGTCTCTAATAACTAGAAACCCGGCAATCAACATGCAACAAAATTTTCATAGTTATCTAATTAAATCACACGGCAATAACTGCCAATATAAACTTATTGCACAAAGGAATTTTCCCAACCTTTCAACTTTCTCATATGTTCGTGCATGTCTCCCAATATCCTCACAATTTTAACACTTTCAACTAACAAACTCTTTAACGCTAATATGCAACTCAATCGCAGAAGCAACCCACCATTAACAGCAACAAAAAAAAAAGTATTTTGCCACCAAAAAATACACAGATAGCTCACAGGTCCCTTAAGAATTTTAGGGCTAGATGCTAGATTTTACCTTGGCGTCTCCTCTTGATTCTCCTTGCTACAACCGAACTTCTTCTTCTCTTCTTTCTTCTTCTTTGGCTTCGGTGTTCTCCCCATATTTTTGTGTGTGTGTGTGTGACGAAGAACCAGTAAATAGAGAGGGAAGTGGCGTTGAAGGGAAGAAAACAAGGTGCTATCTAGGAAAAACTTCTCTACCCGTAACTTAGTTAGTAACACCCACCTTGATTGGTTCAATTATGCGACAATTATTTTTCTTCCATTTCTTTAATTTCAAGTTCATCCCCTATTGTTTCATATTCATATTTCTAGCCTACACTTCCTTTTAGATATAACTCAGGCCCTCATCCTACAATTTATTTAATAATCATATACTTTTTCCATGTATATATTAATTTCATGATTCTACTCCTAGACAAACAAAAATGAGTAGTATAATTGACACCAATAATGACATTTTTAGCTAGATAATAATTAATTGCTTGAACAAGAAAGATTTAACACTATTAAAATTTGCAAATAGATATAACATTTAAATTATTAATAAAGATGAACGAAAAAGTGCTACAGGAAAATTTCACCTTAGACATAATTTTGAATCAAATCAACCATACATTTCCTTTCTCAATAATTCAGGATAGTGCAAAAACTTGAAGAGTCAAGAAGTAAAATTTTAATGTCTAAACTGACATGGAAAGAAACCTAAATTGATCGATGGTACTAGTCTCTAAGTCGGGGTCTCACATTTTTGATAGATGAAAGGACGTGTATGTTTATAAAATTTAAAGTTGTACCTCAGGGATTGATTTGTTAAAAGGCAATATCACAAGGATTGTATCAGTAATTAAGTCTTTAAAGTTTTGAATTTCAATACTTTTAGAATATAACATTTGAATTTTTTTAAATGTATAGTAACGCAATTTTTCATAAGTCTTTTCAGATATAAAGTCATTCTTTAAATTAGGTTACAATCTAGTCTTTCATAAATTCTTTGTTAGTCTCTTTTATGTGTATTAAGGTGAGAGAGGATGGAATCAAGCGTAGTTATTTTTTAAGGTTTTAGTCTAAGTTTCTTGAGGTCATGGAGGTTAAATTGATAAAGAGTTCAAGTGTTCCGAAGATGAAGTTAACTGATGTTATTATGCTAGATTTTACTAAAGAACCGAGAAGATATTTTCTGAGAATTACATGTTTTATTGAAAACCCTAGGAGTTTATGTGCATTTTGTTACAGTAAAATTTTATGAAGTATTTTCGCATGCATTGGTGTAATCACAAGCCTTTTTAATGTATATGTTTTTATTTGGTAATTTAACTCATGACTTCATATGTTTACGATTTTCTTATAGAATTTCATATGTAACGCTTTTCTTATAGAATTTCATATGTAACGCTTTCTATACAGAATTTCATATATTTATTAAATACGATTTGAAAGTTTATGTATTTATATGGTTTTTTGCATAGCAAATAATTATGTAATATTTTATGAATGATTATTATATGATATGTGTGATGTTTCAAACCTTGAGGCCCAGATATCAAAGCTACAACATTGGTACCAATTTCAATCGCATTGTGTGCACTCATCATGAAAAGAAGATGATTCATATAGTAGATTCTTCCCGAGTGCACACTTGGTAACGTGCCAAGATTTAATAGGAAAAATTCTACCCAGAGTATTGCTTAGTTTGGTTGGCTCCCAACTAAGTTCAAGGAGTATTTAGACTACACAACCCCATCACTTGGCGTAAATGTGACCAGAGTTATAGTCAAACATAATGTTTATAGAATTATTATGAAAAAAAATTCAAAGTTGTTTTACAATTATAGTTATATTTATGTGTTATTTGGATTGAGATTTACATTTTTCTATTGAGTTTTACTTCTAAAATGTGGCTTCTGAAATGCACCCTAGTATAATAATCTTTCTAACTAAGTTGTCGAACTTACTCCATATTTTTTCTCTCTTTTTAGATGATATTTAGGAGCATGCCGAGAATCATGATATATGGCATGTGCGCAAGTAGCGGAGAGAAAACTTAGAATATCAATTAGACTTAAGTGTTTAGTTTTGATGTTTTATGTTTTTAAAGAGTTTTAAACAAAGTGTTTTTATTCAATTGTTTTGAATTTTTAAGACTTGAATTATGTTATCAAACATTTTTTATTTTGTGTTAACTGACTTTTACCCTTAAAATTTCACCGTTTTTGATTGATTTTATATATAGAAGTAACCCTTTAACTGTTGGGGTTTGGTGCATTACAAGCCTGGACAATGATCTCGATCTCAACGTGGTTGAAATCTTGATCCCTCCATTACAAAATAAAGATGATAACAACTAGCTGACCAAAATACCAATTGATCTTGAAATAAAAAACACTATTTGCATCAATATCGGCTATAATAAATCACCAGGAAGAGGCAGTTGTCATTTGAATGGAAAGGCCCATGTATACGGTTCTAAACCTGGGCACCCTGATTAAAAAGACAATTATATTTTTTTAAGAACAAGGAAAACACCAAGCTCTGATGTGAAACTACAAGTATCAGGACACTCAGCCTAGTTTGAGTTTGATAAGGTAGAGAGAGTGCGAGAACTGTTAGAGGAAATAGTGAGACCAAGGTTAAGAATACTCGTGATATAACACATGAGACATTTGACGGCTTTGCAATGAGTATCCATGGGACCATAAAGAAATTAAAAAGGGGTAAAGTCATAATTAGCCCCATAAGTATGAGCAAAAATCAAATCGGTACCCCAAATTATCTATTCGGCAATTTGAGACCCATGACTTCTGAAAATCATCAATTATAGTTCCCCTTCTAAATTGGGGGTTAAATCAGATGAAAAATCATGTAAATGACAAAAATGCCCCTCCAAGACGAAAATTTAAAAAATAAATAAAAATAATAAAAATTTAAGAAATAAATTAAAAATAAATATATTATTGAAATAGAGTTTCAATAGTTTTATTTAAAAATATTACTTTTTTAAAAAAATTTCATTTTTTTAATTTTTAATGAAATTTTTAGTAATTTTATCTTGGAGGGGCATTTTGGCCATTTTCATGATTTTTGTCGGATTTAACGCCCAATTTAGACGGTGGGATATAATTGATGATTTTTCAAAAGTTATGAGTCTCAAATCGTTGAATTGATATTAAGGGTACCGATTTAATTTTTGCTCATACTTATAGGGTTAACTATAACTTTTACTCCAATTATAGATTGAAATTCATGTTGTGAGCAAGGGCACATGGGGGTGATGATCAACTATTGGAGGGTCCCCACAAGAGACTGATAAACAATAGGATGAACAAATGAAGTACTTGGCTGAGAGTGCATTGACCAACAAACTTGGGGGTTGCCATGCATTTGCAATCTACCATGCCAGAGCATTCTAACAAATCTATGAGAATGTTCGTTTTGGTGAGATTTTTAGAATTTGAAGTGTTTTGAGAATTTTTAGTTGATGTTAAATTTTATTGATATGCGTGAAGAAGTTGTTGACTTGTATTGGTATTTAAATATGTTCGGTTTGTAAATTCTAGAATTTATGTGTATCCTAAAATACAAACCAAAACGAACATCCCCATTGTCATATTTGGTTTTATTTAAAAAAGACCCGATTAAGTGTGCTGAACTTCAATTCCCAAAAAATAGTACAAGGGGCTCAGATCTTCTATAGAGTATTCATGACAGAGGCAAGTGACAAAATTATGGAGTTAAGTGGGGTTGTTGTCAATAAGAATAATATCATCCACATAGAAGAGAGTATAGATACTATTTTCAGGCTGGGAGTAGACAAACAAGGAGAAATCAGTGGGTGCACTTAAACCATTGTTGAGCAGGAATTGAATGAAGCATTAAAACCATGCTCTAGGGGTGTGTTTAAGCCTGTAGATGTCCTTGTGAAGGCCACAAACATGATGAGGTAACTAAGGATCAATGAAGCCAGGGACTTCTACATGTACACTTCTTCAGAGAGAACATTGTGAATAAATAGATTTTTCTCGTCCAATTACCAAATAGACCAACCAGAAGTAGTGGCAATATAGAGAACAAGGCCGTAGTTGGTTACTTTGAAGACAGGAATTAAAATCATGGCCGGAAAGTTGGGAATATCCTTTGACTACAAGAAGCACTTTGCGGCACTCAACAATGCCATTCGAGAGAAGTTTAGTCTTGAAAAATCAATGGCCGTCATAACGTATTTATTGACACGTCATGCGACAATAAACTAGGTATGATTATGATGAAGAGTTTTGATTTCATCATGGATAGCATCCACGCATGATCGGTAAGCTTTGATTCCTTTTTAAATCTCTGGTAAAATCAAAGCTCAAATGTTCTTTTTAAATCTCTTTTCAACAGATTTTTTTATTTGTCCTAAAAACTTGCTGGTTCACGTTTGATTTCATTTCTCATTTCAATTTTCTGGTCTGAATCTCGCATACATCTTCGTTTAAGTTACTTTCCTTTCGTTTGTTGCGTTTCTTTTCATTTAGTTTACTTTTCCTTCCTTTGTTAAATTTCCTTTCATTCATTCTATTTTAACTTTGATTTCTTACATCTCTTTTCGAATATTTCGTTTTTTCTTTGCTTTTATTTTGTTTTGTTAAGCCTTATCTGAAACATCATTGTCCTTGTGGAAATCGATCTTGGGACTCAATCCTTGTTTAGAACTTGACAACTCTTGCACGTGAGAGTAATTCTTTTGCGAGTCATTCAGTACTGAAAGAGGTGCTTGGACTTTAAGCAACGATAAAAATGTGCACTTTGACATGTTGACCCATAGCTAAAAGTTGATCAGAGTGGCCTTTGAAAGTTCTAGCACATTCACTAATAGTTAGTGTGCTTTTTTTCATAAGTTAAAAATTATCTTTGAGTTTGAAGTTCTCGTGCTTTTGATTTGTGAATTTTTTTTTTACTCATTAATAGTCCATGGCTCGTGAGCGTAAGAGGAGCCTAAGACTGAATTCATTACATTTACAGTGAGACTAGAATATAAGAGACTGAAGATCAATTGATTTGTTTGTTGCCATGTAACAAAGGCAAAATTTGACTTCTATTTTGTTTCATTTTATTTTTGTTTTGTTTTGTTAAGCCTTCTCTAAAATATGATTGTCCTTATGAAAATCGATTTTGGAACTCAACCCTTATTTACAACTTGACAACTCTTGCACTTGCGATTAATTATTTTGCAAGTAAATCAAGATTTTGGAGCCATTGCCGGAGAGTTGATAAAACTTAATGATATGAGGTAAATGCTACACCCACAATACATGAATCGTGTAGCATTTATGAGGACAATGCACATTCCGTAAAAGATTCTCTAACAATTTTTGCTTTTAAAGAGGTATTAATGGATAAATCCAATCAAGTTAACATGGTTTCCAAGCCTTTTCTGGTCCTTATTCTAATACTTACAGTCCAGGTTGGAGGAACCATCCAAACTTCAATTGAAGTAGTGAACAACACCACGCACTGAACCCCACAGCTACTGGACCCTCCGTATACATGTAGCAACCAACTCCATTGCAAAAGAATGGCTTGGAGGACACAGTTCTGTGGCTGTCCACCACCTTGCAACAATTCACGCAAGGGCAAGTGACCATCAACAACCAAAATTCACAAGCCATCAATGACATCAGAAGGACTTTGACAAAGCTGACCACAACATGGGGCTCTCAATAGAAAATCAAGTTTCCCTCACAACCTCAACCAAACCTAGAACATAAAGTGCAACAAATTCAAACTGTTAAGAATCATCAAATGTCAAGAAGTTGGTAAGGTCCCTAAGCCTTCTCCAAGTGAAGATTCTTAACACTTTGCTGAAATAGACAATTCAGCTAAAAACATTCGATATGTTGTACCAACATCTTCCCCTCAAAGATTAGCTCCTTTGCACAAGAATAAACATCATGCTAGAATCCTAGAGGATTTTAAGCAAGTTACGATAAACATATCATTGTTAGATGCCATCCAACAAGTTCCTACTAATGCTAAATTTTTTAGGGATTTATGCACCATAAAAAGGAAAATAAAAGTGCAAAAGAAAGTTTTTTAACTGAATAGATTACTGCAATTATCTAGAATAATACCCCACCCAAATACAAGGATCCAGGATCCCCCCACCAATGCTTGTGTTGTTGGGAGTTCGAAAATAGGTTATGCTTTGTTAGATTTAGGCTCTAGTGTGAATTTGCTTCCCTATAATGCTTATGAACAACTTGGTTTGGGTGAATTAAAACCTATTTCTATCATTTTACAGCTAGCTGACCGATCTATCATAATACCAAGAGGTACTGTGGAGGATGTTCCAGTTGAAGTAGAAAAGTTTTTTTATCTAGTAGACTTTTGTAGTTTTTGATGTACATTTGACATCCTCTTTCTCTTTCTAAGCACCTGCGCTCCTTGAAAGACCATTCTTTGCTACTTCAAATGGTTTAATTAATTGTAGAAATGGAATCATGAAATTGAGTTTCGGTAACATGAGATTAAAGCTTAACATTTTTAATCTATGCAGACAACCTCAAGAACCCGAGGAGATGCAATAAGTTAACAAGTTGGAAACAATTTTTGAGGAGAATCTTTGTCTGATTTGATAGATGATTTGGAGTTATTTGAGACAGCTACTAACATTTCTCATGTTTCCTTAGTAGGTATTAGATTCGACTCATAGTGGAAGCTGAAATTTGAGCAACTTCCACCCTTAACAGCTTCAATAAAACCTTCCACTGATGAAACTCCAATTTTAGAGCTGAAACCACTATCCTTGGATCCCATGTTGGCTTTTGTGCACAATTAAGATTTTGATGATTTCAATAAATGGATCAAGTTTATAAAACGGACATCTTCAAAGACAAAGACATTTTGATGAAAGAGCCAAAGACTTGAAGAAAGAAGATCAAGAAGATACAAAGAGCTCAAAAGTGAAGATTCAAGACCTTAGGGTATAAACCTTGTAACTCTTAGTTTCACTTTTGACAAGGATTATGAATCACACTTGCATATCTTTCAAAACGTGCATAAATCGTTTTACCTTTTGTTTGAAAGATTAAAATATTTTTAAAAGTTTCAAAACACCCCAATCAAACTCCCAAACCTTTCTTATATTTATGAGAAGTAAGTCTTTAAAATTGGTTGTTTCAAAAAGGTAAAAACGTGGTTTTAATTGAACCGGATCATGTGCTTAAGTTGATGAGGTCGATCGGCTGGTGAAGCGGTCGACCGGTATTCGACCGCTTGGTATAGCGGTCAACCAGTTGATTTTGAAATATATCCGTTGAGTTTTTGACAATATGACCGTTGGGTAACGGTAACTTGAAGCGGTCGACCGACTCGTTTTAATAGATGACTCCAACGGCTATAAACAGCTAGTTTTCATATGTGGCCTTTAAATACACCTTCATAACGTCCAAAATAATACACAACGACCACATATCATTTAGATCACTTGAGAAATATTCCAAACCTTCATATTCTATATTTCTCATATCATTCACACAAAACACACTTTCATATCTTTGTCTTTGTGTGAATCAAGAGATAGAGCCAATATCATATCTACTCTTTGAGAGAGTTTATTCTTCAATCTTTATATCCCAAAGAGGTGATTCCTTTAGTGAGTTGTTCACTAAAGAAGAAGCTTAGAGAGGGTATATCTCAAACTTGTTAGGTTGTGAGTGGTGAGCCCAAAAAACCACTTGGTTGGGTTTGAGTGTTAAGCCCAGCAAAACACTTGTACGGTTCTCTAGCACCCGGAAGCTAGTGTATATGCTACTTGAAGATAGTGAAAAAACCTCAAGGCTCGGTAAAGGAGCTCGAGGGGTGGATGTAGGCGGGTTTGCCGAACCACCTAAAAATCACGTGTTTGCTTCTCTATCTCTACTCCTTACATTTAACACTTATTTACTTGTTGCTTTAATATACTTGTGCTAAATTATCCTTTACTTTGCAAACACGGTTTTGGGGGTTAAAAGCGAAAAAGTTTGGAAACCCAATTCACCCCCCTTTTGGGTTGCCTTAATCCTTGGATTTACGTCCCAAGTATGCATACTTGGAGCCAAACAACATATTTCCAGTAGTAATATCATCTCAACTCACTCTAAATCAAGAAGGTAAGTTGCTGGAAGTGTTAAGGAAGCACAAGGGTGCTATTGGCTAGACACTTGCAGATATAAAAGGTATAAGCCTTCTCATTTACACTCATAATATCTATTTAGAAGAAAATTCTAAGACCCCAAGGGAGATGCAAAGAAGGCTGAACCCAACTCTGAAAGAAGTAGTTAAGAAAGAGGTATTAAAGCTACTAGAAGTAGGAATAATTTATCCAAATTTGGATAGCAAGTGAGTAAGCTCAGTTCAAGTAGTTTCAAAAAATTAAGGGCTGACCATTATTAAAAATGAGCAAAATGAGTTAATTCCCATTATAATAGCTTCAGGTTGGCACATGTGTATAGATTATAGAAAGTTAAATGCAACCACTAGAAAAGATCACTTTCCTTTACCCTTTCTTGATCAAATTTTAGAAAAAGTTTTAGGTCATGCCTTCTATTGCTTCCTAGATGGTTTTTCCGGGTATTACCAAATAGAAATAGCACCCAAAGACCAAGAAAAAATCACTTTCACCTACCCGTTTGGTACTTTTGCATTTAGGAGGATGCCATTTGGATTATGCAATGCATCTACCACCTTCCAAAGATGTATGCTTAGTATTTTTAGTGATATGGTTAAAAACATCTTGGAAGTGTTTATGATGATTTTTCAGTATTTGTTAGCTCCTTTGATGATTATCTAACCAATTTGAAAGCTGTTTTGGCTAGGTGTGATGAGAAATGCTTGTTAATCAATTGGGAAAAAAAATTGTCATTTTATAGTGCAACTAGACATAGTCCTTGGGCATATTGTTTCAGCTAAGGGCATTGAAGTAGATAGGGTTAAGATTGAATTGATTTCTAATCTTCTTGCTCCAAAATTAGCAAAGGACATTAGATCATTTCTAGGACATGCTGGTTTTTGTAGGAGGTTTATCAAAAATTTTAGTTCCATTTCTAGGCCTTTAATTCAATTGCTCATGGATGATGTTGTGTTCAATTGGAGTTATGACTATCAAAATATGTTTGATAAAATGAAATCTTTGCTCACATCAATCCCCATTATGCAACCTTTTGATTGGACACTCCCTTTTGAAATAATGTGTGATGCATGTGATTTTGCCATTGGTGTTGTGCATGACCAGCGTAGGGACAAACTTTCACATTTTATATACTATGCTAGAAGAACTTTAAGTAGAGCTCAAAAGAATTACTTTACAATAGAAAAAGAATTACTAGCTGTAGTATATGCATTGGATAAGTTTAGGACTTACATTCTTGGTTCTTTGGTGGCTATTTTCACTGATCATGCAACCTTGAAGTATTTGCTCTCGAAGAAAGACACTAAGCCACGGTTGATTCGATGGATCCTCCTTCAAGAGTTCAACATCATAATTAAGGATAAAGAAAGGGTTGAGAATGTAGTTGTTGACCACTTGTCTATAATTACATTATCTCATTCTACTCAAACACCTCATATTCATGATTCTTTCCCTGATGAACAGCTCTTTGTTGTTGAATCTCTTCCATGGTTTGCTAACATTGTTAATTTCTTGGTACATGTAAAACTCCACCTCATTGGATTGCACAAGACATCGAATGGCACGAGAGACTAATTCTTTCTTTTATGATGACCGTATTTGTTCAAATATTGTTGTGATCAACTCATTTGAAAATGTGTACCTAATGATGAGATATCTGCCATTTTGAATTTTGTGTCATATTGAAGCTTGTCTAGGCCACTTTTCTGCCCATAAAACAATTGCTAAAATTTTGTAAAGTGGCTTGCAAGACCTATAAACAATGTCAAAAATTAAGTGGAATCACTATGAGAAATATGATGCCTTTGTAGCCTGTTTTAATGGTTGAGATATTTGATTGTTGGGGAATGGATTTTATTGGACCTTTCCTTTCCTCCTTTGGTTATTTATACATTCTTGTAGCTGTAGACTTCGTTTCCAAGTGGATTGAAGCCATTCCATGTAAAACAAATGGCCACTAAGTCTTGCTCAAGTTCTTCAACGAGAACATTTTTGCTAGATTCAACATTCCTAGGGTTGTCATTAGTGATAAAGGAACACATAAAATTTCCACCGCATACCACCCTTAAACTAATGGCCAAGCTGAATTAGCCAATACAGAAATCAAACACATCTTAGAAAAAAACTGTGAATCCCACTAAGAAAGGTTAGTCCTTGCGATTGAATGATGCATTATGGCCTTATAGGACAACTTATAAATCTATACTTGTTATGTCCCATATAGGCTTGTTTATGTAAAACATGTCATCTTCCTATTGAGCTCGAACATAAAGCATATTGGGCCATTAAAAAGTTTAATTTTGGCACTGATCAAGCTGGAACTTTGCGAAAATTGCAGATATTTGAGTTCGAGGAAATAAGAAAAGATGCCTATGACAATACTAAGCTGTCTAAAGAGCGAATGAAGATCCTACATGACAAACACATCTAGAGGAAGAGCTTTGAACTAAATCAGCAAGTTTTGCTATACAATTTCAAACTTTATCTTTTTTCAGGGGAAATTAAAGTCTTGGTGGAGTGGTCCATATCTTGTTAAAATCGTTTATCCACATTGTGTTATTGAGGTGATTAACCCTCAAAATGGAAATATGTTCAAAGTAAATGGACAAAGGCTGAAACCTTTTCGGAGCATTTCCTCACCTCAATAAAGTAACATCATTTTGTAGGACCCCTTCTAACCTCCCAACACTTAAACAGTTTCTCATTTCATTGCATATCCATTCCTGCTTGTTAATTTGCTTTGTTGTTTCTCTTTTCATGTACACTATATTTGTTGTTTTTGTTTTTGTTTTTGCTCTCCATGACGTCCTTTTCACCAGTTCAGCTATCTCAGGTACTTCACCCTTTGACCCTATCTTAGTTATTTTTTTTTATTTCTTTCCTCTTTCCTTTCCCTATCAACATTTGGCATCATTGAGGACAATGTGCATAATTAGTATGGGGGTGCTGAGTGCTGGATATATTGTATTAGTCAAGAAATCACACGTCTTATTGAAAGTGATGGAAAAGACAAGATTAGAAATTTTTGGGTTACGATTTTCAAAGTGATATGCTTAAATTTAGGATGTTAAATTTATGAGTAGCTTGAATACCAAATGGAACAAAATCTAGCCTTGGGATGATAGTATTGATTTATTATCTCAGTTACTCGATTTTTGGAAGCATGTTTCAAGTCTACTAATTGTAGGACTAAAAATAAAAGAGAAGAAAAAAGAAGAGAGAACACTCAAATTACTTTATTGACTCTATGATTTCATCTGGCAACAAATAGTGACTCTACTTACATGAACTCTAATGAATTATGTCTCTAGTGTTAAAAAAAAAACTAAAAAGAAGTTTTTTTTTTTTTTAAAAGAAAAACATAAATAAGTTGACACTAAAAGATGCCAGTATGTGTATTGGAAAAGGCTACTTGTCGCTGGGGTATCTCTTAAAGAAAAAAAAAATTGAAAGTGGGAAATGCAAAGAGTTGCATTTTAGAGTGTAGCAGTGTGAAAAGCCAACTTTTCAATAGTTTTTGAATTAGATTAAGATTGCTAGTCTTTCCTAGTTAGTTATGTTTGTTATTTGATGATTTTGAAAAAAAACGTAGAGTCAACTATAATTTGAACACACACGGGATGCACCTGACATTTATTTGACTGGCATAATCCCTTGAGTTGAGTTCGTAGATAATTTGTTGAGCTCCTATGCTAAGCTAGAATCTTGGACTGATTTGAGTTGAGTGCTTGAGAATTTGCTACGCTAGAATCTTTTTTCCATCGCGTGATTTGCTAGAGACTAGCAAAAAGCTTGTTAGGGGTATGATTAAGTGACAAAAATGTGTTACACAAGGTGTTAAAATACCTAAGTGTGACAAATTACTTTGTATATATGTCTGAGTTTACAAAGAGATTATGAAAGGGGTTGAAATTAATGTAAGTCACATTTTTGTGCTTAAAAAGTGTAGAATAACCCATTATTTATCTTGGGCCAAATGAGATATTACATTTAACCATTGTTCACTAACATTTTCTTAATATTGTAGGAGGGCATTTTTGCTCATAATTTGAGTGTACACGTTAAGTTGAAAGGGGCTGAAGATTAGAGGGCAAATAAAGAGAAAAGAAAAAAGAGAAAGAAATTTGTTGCACTTCGGGGGAAGACTCTCGACCTAAGCATGAGGGAGAGAATAAGAAATAGTGATGTGTGTGGAGAGAAGAAATGGAGCATGTGGAAAAATTTGGGAGTTGGCCAATATTCGGTTATAGCCGCTTGAACAAAAGGGAAGGGGGGTGGTTGTTTTTACTGTATTTTTTTTTGTCTCCCCCTTTTTGATACTTCTTGCTTTTGGGTTTGATGAGTTTCTAATTAATAAAAACTTGGGTGTTGATTTTGACTTGCATCGATTCGAGGTTGTAAATTAATAGAGATGGTTCATTTTCAATTTCATTGTTGTTCATCATTTGGAGAGATTTTCGTTTGAAAACTGCTGATATTTTAGAATGTTTATGTTGTAGACTCATGGCACAATCTAGTCCATTTATAGGTAAGATTTCAATTTAAGTCGTTATTTGCCTAAAATCTCTCTCTTGGATGATGAATTTGTTCAACCTTTGAGAGTTTGTGGAATTAAACCTCTTTTATCTTCCAGTTATTGAATCCTTGATTGAGGAAGTAGCTGAGTAATTTTAGTTCGATGATACTAGTTTTAGATTGAGAATTGGTGTTGGTAAAAATAAAGCACAAATGTCATTTTTAAATCTCTTTTCAACAGATTTTTTTTAAATGTCCTAAAAACTTGTTGGTTCACATTTGATTTCGTTTCTCATTTGAATTTTTTGGTATGAATCTCGCATGTGTCTTCATTTAAGTTACTTTCCTTTTGTTTGCTGCGTTTCTTTTCATTTAGTTTACTTTCCTTTATTTTGTTAAGTTTCCTTTCATTCCTTTCATTAACTTTGATTTGTTATGTCTCTTTCCTAATATTTCATTTTTTTTCTTTGCTTTTATTTTATTTTGTTTTATTTTATTTTTGTTTTGTTTTGTTAAGCCTTATATGAAACATCATTGTCCCTGTGGAAATCGATGTTGGGACTCAACCTTTATTTAGAACTTGACAACTCTTACACTTGGGAGTAATTCTCTGGCGAGTCAATCAGTATTGAAAGAGGCGAACTTGGACTCTAAGCAACAATAAAAATGTGCACTTTGACATGTTGACCCATAGCTGAAAGTTGATCAAAGTGGCCCTTGAAAGACCTACCATAGTTACTAATAATTAGTGTCCTCTTTTACTATGTTCAATTCCCCTATCTACCTTAAAAATGGGTTAGATTTATTGAATGAGATTCTGGAGACGGGGTTAGGGGGTACGAGTCGATCGGATGTAGGGAAGCCAAGCAATCTTTCTATCAATCTTTCGTTAGGAAGCAGTGCCTAAATAATCATCTTTCTAAATCTCATTGTTGAAGGCGTACAACTATTTTTGTTTTGCCCCATTATTTAGAAACCTTTTAAGGTTTTAAAAAGACTGTTCAACAATTTTACATAGAAGATGACCTTGAGAGCGATCAAAATTCTTATTATTCAAATTTCTCAAAGCATTCACACTAAGATTCACCTTCAAATCCTTGTTATTGTGTGATAAAAAGAGATAGTTATTCTGCTTGTAATATCTAACCCATTAAAGAAGATTTTATTGAAAACCGTTCATCAATTTGTAATTGGGAGGGAGTGATTCTTTGCATGGGGGTTAACCACAATAACTAAGACAGAGTACATAATGTAATAGCTCTAAAGGTTATGTACGTGAGGGTTAACCCACAATATTCACTATCAAGTAATGGATGCCCACAATAATTAAGCTTAAGATGCCTAAGCGCGAAACCAACCATCCACTTGAAGAAAAAAACCCAACAAGAAAAAGTCTCTTTTATGTTCTTCTTCTCAGAGTAAGTTCATTATCCAAAACTGGTCAATTAAAAAATAAAAACACTTAAAAGCTAGATGGTCAATTAAAGTGGGTAGGGATAAGTTTCTTAGCAATTTCACTTATCTTGAGAAAAAAACTTCTGGAAACAACTTAGATTGGAAATATATTGCAATAGACTGGAGCTTACCAATTTCATTTAATAGTTATATTCTGGACAACTCTATTCTTTCGCTTCAATTATGCCTAATGTAAGTTAGGAAAAGGAGCCTCAATTATTATAACCTCATTTATTGGCGATGAAATCCATTCTAACATTTTGCTAAAACTCCTAGGGATTTACGACTGCATAGTAAACCATAGTAAACCATTATTAAAGCAAAACATCTAGATTAAAAAAAATACTAAAATAACATGAAGAAACAAATAACAAATCTATTAAAAGAAATTTCACCAGGGCCAAAGTATCTGACAGTGATTAATGAACCAACTTTTGGATATAATCACAATGCACCAGCATAGTATTTAAAAATAGTTTAAGCATCTCAAAAATCAAATGCATACTCAAAAGTAAAACTCCGACTTGAATACGAGCAACAAAAAGTTAATCGTAAGGATGAAACCTCCAATATACTACACAAAAGCTAAGAATACAAGTCTACAAATAAAACTCGCAATCATAGATCTTGGGATAAAAAGATAAAAAAAAAAAGGAACCCAATTATTAGTGTATAAACAAACAAGTAAACTCTTTTGAAATCCCTAACCAACCTTTGCTTCGTTAGTGAGAGCCCACTTTCCTAGCCCCATTGTAGTGTAAGCACGAGCTTCTTCATAGACAAGATGTACCATCTCTTTATTTCACATCCTTGCTAGGACTCGTTGCTCATATGGAAATGATCTTAGGAAGGTCACAGGAGAATGAGAGAGAGGGGGGAAGAGGAAGAAGGAAATAAAAAAAGTATTAAGGGGAAAAGTGTAGCAATTGGTAATGAGAGCAGATAGAGAAAAGGAAAGGATCTTTTAATCTCAAAGTGGTGGGGACTTGCAAAAAGGGTCTTTTAAGGCTAAATTTAATTAGATGTCAAATGTTTATATGTATTTATTAGCTATTATACTCTGACAGAGAATGTTATACAGATATTGTTGAGTGACATTATAGAAAAAGTCATGCCAATGATAATGAATCAAAGACGAAGTATGACTTTTTGGTTCCTTGTTCACTTAACAGTTGTTTTAGAATGAAGAATTTATTTATGTACAAACAAGTCTACACTCGTTTGTGCCTTTATTAAATAGAATAATGGACTTCATTATTAATGTGATGATATTAAGCAGACAAGTGGGTGCACTGAAAGAGTACATGAATTGAATGGAATCAAATATGGATACCTTTTATAAGTGATCACTGATGGTGAGAAAGTATACAATATAATTAGTTTATTGTATCCTTAGACCTGAGAGGTTTCTGCAGGTTTTTTTGTTGTGTACTTGTGCTTTGACCGAGTGATTTAGTAATGATCTTTGTAGGTCAAATATTTTAGACAACATTCAGTTTTGTGCATGATAAATGAGCTTGTATAAATGCTTAATAAGAAATCTACCAGTCTATTGATGAGATAGTATGTTCAGTATATTTGACCTGCCCAAGTGAAAGAATAAATATTGTATCTGGCCTTATATGTCACATCTACATCATATTGCCAAGGTTTAGTATAGGGTTGGACTAAAAAAATTAATCATTGGCTAGTGAGATTTTATAAGAATGTTTTTCAAAGTTCATATATATATATATATATAATTATTTTAGAAACAGTTTGAGAGTCTAACGGGTTACAAATTGTAATTAAGAATTATATGAGATAGAGATTTAATCAGTGATATTATTTAGTCCTATTGGCTCATATGGAATAGCATGGTGGAATGAGAGATAAGCGAATAATTGTTAGCAGAAAGAATCTCACAAATCAATCTCATATTCTTAGGAGTCAATTGTGATATGTTGATGTATATGATTGCAGTTAGTGGAAGCCCAAAATTTGGATTAAAGGAATATAAGAGAAGTAATGGAAAAGAATTTTACATATGATCCTACAGCCGAGATTTGAGATCCCTTATAATCTCACGTCATATAGCACCTAAGGTTTTATTTAAAAAGGCAAGCTATGAGAAAGTCAGTCATACTATTGACCATTAGGACTTTGAGAAAACCCTATGACGCCTATGAGATGTGGTTGTGAGATCCACATGACTCAAGTAGTGAGATCAATAAGGCCTAAAAATTTAACGAAAATCGAAGATTGTATAGAAAATCATAAAGAGATTGACAAGATTAGAGAATCATCAAAATTGAAGATTGTTCATTAGAGAACCAGTAAGAATTATTCCGCAAGCCAACTTTCACCTAGCAAGACAGATTGTGACTCAAAAAGTTACAAATGGCATTGATCACATCATTCATCTAATTAGTTGCTCATTTGGATTAATGGCACTTGATTGATCGGTGAGTTTTGTCACTATACATGTCTTTAGCCAAGGACGAAGCTCCATGGCCCCCCCCAAACTTCTGCAAAAAATTTTTATATGAGGTAAATTTCAAAATTTTGCAATTTTTATTTTAATATAAGGGTAAAATTGATAGCAATCTTTGTAATGGCCCCCCCAATTTTTGGAGAAATAAACATGAGAGGATAAAAGAACGTGAGAGAGGGAATAGATAATTATAAGTGGACCCTTCAATTTTTAAAATAAAAATATACTAATAGTGTCTTTTTGAATTTTTTTCCCTCTCTCCCTTTTTCTAAAATTCCTCTATTCTTTCTCTCTCGCTTCCTACCTTTCATTGTTTACACTTTTATTGTCCAGATTTTCTCTCAATGACCTCTCTCTTTTCTCTTTCTCCCACTATTTTATCTCATATACAGAAATAGCAAAATCCATACTCAACTCTTGGAATACAACAAACTTTTTGCTTTGCACACAAAAAAATTCCTTCTTCAAAATTAGAATTCTAAATGTTGTTACATTTAATTATTATTGTCTTTTTTTTCTTCTTTTGAAAACATAGCCATTTTCTTACTATTGTCTAATTAAAATATTATTGCTCCATTATTTATGTGTGTCTATGTTATTTTGGCTAGATTTTAACATTGCTTTGTGCCTTTGTCAATAGTTTATGAGTCCTTTATTCTGAATATTTTAAATTTTTGATTACATTCGGCCGCATAGGTTTTAATACTGATATAATAATTGATAACTTTTACACATTGAAGAAACATCCGGTTCAATTAGCATAATTGATGAAAATTTAGCTTTTACACTTAGAGTCCGTTTATTTGCCTGTAAAACTATTGTTTTACATTAAAAAAAAACTTTTTATTGAAATGTTTTCAAGAAAAAAAATTTCCTTTTCAGTGTTTGGTTATTCTTTTAAAAATATTTTTTTGATGTTTGACACGCTTAATGATTTATGTATTTACATAAAAATTAATTGTCGTATAGGTCTCTGTAATTTATACTTTTGACATTTTAGTCCCTCAGATATCGATTTCAACCGTCGGGTTCCTAAGGTAAGTTTTTTAGACAAATCGATTTTCCCTCCTATTGTGGTTAGCCAACAGAAAGAATTGTGCCTGCGAGGATTTTAGATGTCATCTCAACGCCAATTGTATGCTGCCCCGTGACATGAAAATTTTTCTCAAAATTCTAATATTTTAGTCCTTAAAGTACTGATTCAACGTGAAGGTCCCTGAGGTACACTTTTGCGATAAAAATTGGTTCTCGCATTTCAATTGCCGTTAGCCAACTAAAGTAGAAGTATCCACGTGGCCTAGAAAGATAAGAATATAAAACTATAATGCAACCTTCAAATTTAATTTTTATTTAAAAAATATTACTTTTTATTTTTAATGTAAAATTTAATAATTTTGTGTTGGAGGGGCATTTCAGTCATTTTGCATATGGTTTAACGGCCAAATAAAAAAAATGCAATAATTGATTGTTTTTGAAACATATGAGGTGGAATAAAATATTTAGGAACTTGAGGGAGGCTTACTAAATTTTGGCTGTAGATATGAACGTATTATATGTTCATCCAAAAAAAATTTTGGTTTACGGAAAATTTCAGCTTAGTTTGTTTTCTGGAAATTAATATAACTTTTACAGTTAACTTGAAAACTTTTTACTTTGACCTTATTTTCAAGTGCTTACAAAATACGGTAAAACAAGTAAAACAAATTACAAATTGTTTACAAGCAAACAAACGGACCCTTACATTAAATTTTAAGATTTTTTTTTCTTTGGATTAATTACAAAACCCCCCCCCCCCCCCAAACTTTGCCACTTATCCCAATATCCCCCCTAAAATATAACTCGTGGCAGCCCACTCCACGAACTTACAAAAACATCACAGTTTCATTTTCGACTCGTTTCTAAACGAAATCTTCAATGCTTTCCGTTACACGTGAGGTCATTCATATCAAAAGACCAAAATGCCCCCATTAATTAGAATGAACATTGAAAGTGAAATGGAGTGGCCAACCCAGACAACGTTGAAGGAAATACCCACCTTTCTCACCTGAAACTGAAGAACCCTTTTCTTCCTTAAATCAACGGTTTTCGAACTTGAATCAAACACTTATGTGTGCATCGAAGAAGCGTTGGAGGTAAGCCACCTAATTCCAAATGCTTTTGTTGTTTATTTTCGCCCAAATTGACTGATTTAGAGTTTATGGGTTCTCTATTGCTTGTGAATGGGTAGTGGGTAGGGTCAATGTTGGGAGAAAAGGATGCTTGCAACTTCTTCCCCGCATTTGTTGAAAATGTATGGTCAGTGTTTTGTATTTTTTGAAGTGTCGTTCAGGTCATTGTCTGTAGGGTCAGTTTGCGTTTGTACTTTTGTTCTATCCTCGAGTTGTCCCCTGCTGTTTGCAAAATGCAGCACTATTGGGTAAAACGCTGATTGGTGCCGAATGTTTATGTTATTTATTAAGCTTACTGGTCCCTCCCTCCATTATATCATACTTCCCAATAAGTGTGAGTTGTTTGTCTGTTTGCAATTTTTTAGTTGCCATGTAACTTGCCCCCTTGCGCTAATTTTTCTTGCATTCCTCACATAATATGGCCTCATGGCCGGTACTTGGTTTGCAGTTCGTTTCTGTCATTTGTCTCTCATTTGTGGAAGTCTCGTGAATGTTGTCTCTTGCTCCTGGCCAATGTTTGTGACCAATCATGTCAGTTGTATTTCTTACATGATTAGTGAACATGTTGTATTAAAAGTAATCTCTATGAAGATATTGCAAATGTAACAATTTGAACACTTGAATATGGACAAATTTTCTAATTACAGTATTAATGATGGACAATTTGAACATATTAAAGGATCTCTTGAAGATATTGCAAATGGACAATTTGAACATCTTGAAATCAATTTCAATTTAGCGAGCTTCTAGGTTCCAAAGGGATATACAATTGTTTGTGCTTCTTTTGCTACACTTTCTTGGCAACAATTGGACCGTATTGGTCTCTGTTTTTGTCGTGAAAGATATCGTTACAAAAATAAGGACTTTTTCGACTTTGCTTGGGTAATGAATTTTCATTGTTTGTATGGCCTATAGGAAATATACAGGGTCAGTTTCTGTTACATGAATGAATCCACTCCGTCCCTCACTGTGTTTTTCATTTATATTTGGTCTGATTACTATTTATTGGTTAATTCACACCATGTCCTCGTTGTGTTCTTTGGCTGCAAATCTGATTTCACTAAACTAATAGAATTTGTGCCTGAAAAAGATACGGTTTTACATAAGAAAGTTCGTATATCAAATTACACATTACAAACAAAATAGGGATAACCAACTGATATATGTTCTCAGTTTCCTAAACAGACTACTAACCTATAAAATAAACATACTACTACAATTGACATCACTGCCAAAGCAACCTTGTACTCCTTCACTTGCTTGCGATGTTTTTCAACCTCCTACTTGTACTTCTTCTCATGGACGCGATGTTTTTGAACCTCCTCCTTATGTTTTTCAACCTCTTCCTTCAAGATTTGTACTTCGTTTATATTGAAATTTAAACGTTTTTGCATATCTCACATGCGTTTCAACACCCTCTTCCTGTAGTCACACATTGGAGGATCAACCCAAGCAAAAAATTCACATGTACGTTTAATCTTATAATTCAGACAACTATAGAATCGACGACCAAAATTGTGCTCCGTGTATGACGTCTTCATGTAGGTTGTAACACCACAATAACATTGTGGGCCGCTAGAATTTGCCCCACTTTCTGTAACCGAAGAACTCCAACCACTATTGGAAGAAGACATCACAAAGGTCTGGAAATTGCAACAAAATGAGAAAACCCTTAGCTATATATATATATATAATACATACATCAATTATAACAAAACAAAATGAGACAAAGGGGACATAGCATTAGACAAAGGGTGCATTAAAATTGTATATCATAGAATTAGACAACTAGTGACCAATGAGAAACCAATACAATGTTTCATTAAAAAAAATTACCCCCTTTTTTTTGGACAGATTTGTAGGTCTGAAAGGGTGCATTAAAAAATTTCATTATCCACATGGCATCTTTGTAGCATACGGCATTAGCATAATTTAGTCATTCTTTCCAGTTTATCACTTGAAATAACCTTAGATTTATTGCTAGACATCAACCATTGTATTGAAAAAATAATTAATGGTGAGATTTTTAGAAATGCACCTGCTACCTAGGAACTCTAGGGGATATTAACACTGAAATTTTAGATGGTGCTAGAATCAGAGATAATACATATGTTGTATATCCGATTGTAGAGCTTCACATGGAATTTCTGTAGTATACTTACCAAAATATAACCATTATTGCTTTTTATAAAACTCAAAGGGTGCAGTAAGCTATTTCCCTTTTTTTTTTTAAGCTTTTTTCAGATTTTGTTATTTATTCCCCTATAGGCATTAGCATTTTTTAGGATGGAAATTATATTGATGTAAAGAGCAGGTAAGATAGTGCTGTTTATTTTCAAAGCTTGTTTTTGGAATCAGCCATGTTTTCGCACTCTTTGAACCCCTATTCGCAAGCCCTAACATCATAACAACCTATTGGCAAACAAATTTAAGGGAATAGGGAAGGATTAGAGAATGTACCTTGCGAATATGAGAAGAAAATGACAATGCCTAATGTTGGCTTTTGTGCACAATCGAGATTTTGATGATTTCAATAAATGGATCAAGTTTATAAAACGGACATCTTCAAAGACAAAGACGTTTTGATGAAAGAGCCAAAGACTTGAAGAAAGAAGATCAAGAAGATGCAAGGAGCTCAAAAGTGAAGATTCAAGACCTTAGGGTATAAACCTTGTAACTCTTAGTTTCACTTTTGACAAGGATTATGAATCACACTTGCATATCTTTCAAAACGTGCATAAACCGTTTTACCTTTTGTTTGAAAGATTAAAATGTTTTTAAAGGTTTCAAAACACCCCAATCAAACTCCCAAACCTTTCTTATACTTATGGGAAGTAAGTCTTTAAAATTGGGTGTTTCAAAGAGGTCAAAAACGTGGTTTTAATTGAACCGGATCATGTGCTTAAGTTGAGGAGGTCGACCGGCTGGTGAAGCGGTCGACCGGTCTTCGACCGCTTGGTATAGCGGTCGACCGTTGATTTTGAAATAGATCCGTTGAGCTTCTGACAATATGACCGTTGAGTAACGGTAACTTGAAGCGGTCGACCAGTTCATGTAGCGGTCGACTCGTTTTAACAGACGACTCCCAACGGCTATAAACGGCTAGTTTTCATATGTGGCCTATAAATACACCTTCATAACGTCCAAAATAAATACACAACGACCACATATCATTTAGATCACTTGAGAAATATTCCAAACCTTCATATTCTATATTTCTCATATCATTCACACAAAACACACTTTCATATCCTTGTCTTTGTGTGAATCAAGAGATAGAGCCTTTCAATTTCATATCTACTCTTTGAGAGAGTTTATTCTTCAATCTTCATATCCAAAAGAGGTGATTCCTTTAGTGAGGTTGTTCACTAAAGAAGAAGCTTAGAGAGGGTATATCTCAAGCTTGGTTAGGTTGTGAGTGGTGAGCCCGAAAAACCACTTGGGTGGGTTTGAGTGTTAAGCCCGGGAAAACACTTGTACGGTTCTCTAGCACCCGGAAGCTAGAGTGTATGCTATTTGAAGATAGTGGGAAAACCTCAAGGCTCGGTGAAGGAGCTTGAGGGGTGGATGTAGGCGGGTTTGCCGAACCACCTAAAAATCACGTGTTTGCTTCTCTATCCCTACTCCTTACATTTAGCACTTATTTACTTGTTGTTTTAATATACTTGTGCTAAATTAGACTTTACTTTGCAAACACGGTTTTGGGGGTTAAAAGCGAAAAAGTTTGGAAACTCAATTCACCCCCCCCTCTTGGGTTGCCTTAATCCTTGGACTCACAACTAACGGACCCAGATCCGTGGAGTTCCGACAGCTTGGGTGGTGGGTTTCTCTGCTTTGGACAGCTTTGAAGGGCTAGTATCATTATGCCGCACGAATGGGCTTTGGTTTGCAATGAATAAACATTCTAATTAATGGGGGCATTTTGGTCTTTTGATATGAACGACCTCACGTGTCACTCACGTGTAACGGAAAGCGTTGAAGATTTCGTTTAGAAACAAGTCAAAAATGAAACTGTGACGTTTTTGTAAGTTCGTGGAGCTGGGCTGCCACGAGTTATATTTTAGGGGGGATATTGGGATAAGTGGAAAAGTTTGAGGGGGATTTTTGTAATTAACCCCTTTTTCTTTTTTAAGTTTTAGAATATATTATTACATTTTGACTATGCTTATTTTGATTATAATGAAAATTTGAAGGTTTTGGAATTAGTTGAGATACGCGTAAGATGGTCTCGACACCCGGTTAGAAAAGAAAAAAGAAATTCAAGCAAAAATTATATTTGAGCCTCCTAAAGACAAATCTTGGCTTCATCCTTGCCTTTAGCGTTAGGTGGTCACTAATTAGATTTTTAACAAATTGCGGCCACTTTCTAATTAACAGTGAATGGAGCTGGCCGGATTATAGAAGCCAATATTGATCTGATTTAGATTATAATAACCTAATAAAGGAAGAATGTATCGATTATATGACTCTCAAGTAAGATGTTATTTGTTACGTTTGTTTTGCGAAGTGCTTTTGGTGGGTATAAGTGAATAATTGATGCTTGATTGGGAACTCTCGTAACATAGAAGAAATCTGTATCATATACCCATGTATATATGTCACTGTGGATGTAACGGGTATCGAGAGAAACATCTGTCAGGATAAGGATTCCCCAATAAAAGAGGGCACCGAAATCATTCCCCACGAATGCTTTAATACTACGTTCCAAATTTCCCTAAAGCTGTACGTAGTTGGCGGAGAGCCTCCTCTTTCTAACATATAGATGAAGATTCTTTTTCTTTCTTATCTTTAAGCAGTTGTCGTTGAACAATTGCTTATTCAGACATCTAATCCACCCGGACAAATTATGAACGCAACATATCCCACGAATCTTGCAGATTTGAGACGCAACTCATGACAGGGAATACTGAGCTTATTACTGTTGGCCTTGTGATCGTCTTCATGGTCAGCAGATGAAAAAGCTTTTTGACAATATACCGCAATGGTTTCTTTTAATCTGGCAGCTAAGTTTTCACTCTGACAAGAAATAGAAAGCGAAGTCCTATTATAGATGCATGGAGAGGTTCCACTGACGTCTTTTTCACTGAATTTGGTCAGTGCTTGATAGAATTGTCTTTGGTCACAATCGGTACAGTCATCAATTATATATGCTCGCCCACAGATATTCCATAGAATATGAAAAGCTACGCCAAACACAGTACTATAAAGAAGGGAACTGGTTTTCCATGACCCTTGTAATTTTTCTGTTTTTAGGGACGGGATAAGATCATGAGTGCTTCCAGCTTGCTCATGATTGATAATTAGTGCATTCCATTACATCATTAGAAAGCAATTATTATGCTTGGTTCTAATTATTTCCGTCAGAAAAAAGGTGGCAAGCGTAATGTATACTACTACATTGAAGTTATCTACAACTTCCTTACATAATTAGTCACGAAAAGTAAAAAAATAACCAATTTGGATTAATCTCTTCTCATATAACAAGTAAATGAAGATCCACTTTGTAACTTTAATGCCTGCCCGAACTAGAGGGATAGAGAAACGGTGATAAGCTTGTGCTCGATCTATTAATGTCATCGATATCTAATGACATTTATATCACTAGCACTTCATTAATATATATCTATATATATATATACATATACTTGTACATATATATATACTTGTCTGTTTTTGCAAGAGCATAATTTGTTTGTCGAATTTTTGGAAGAACATTTGGAGATGGGGAGCCCTAAAACCTGAATATATATTCAAGTATGGCGTTTATATGTAGTACACGTAATGGAGGTTCAGTACTCGTACGTACGAGGGCTTTCGATCGGCTTTGGTGGTTCTGTAAACAAGTCCACGTACTTGATCAGTCCTTAATTAAAATTACACTTCGATATGACGCTAATACAAGAAGTTGTGAGAATATAAAATTAAGAGATATAAAAACTATTAAAAGGAGAGATTATGTGTAGGCCCTCCAGGTCTTAAAATTGAACCGTGAAATTGTATTAAGCCAAGTTTGAAATAAAGGATGCTCTAGAAAAATAGAAAGAAGATTGTTTGAAATTTAAACTTGGGCGCATATGGTTTGAAAGACAAAAGAATCTTCCCCAGCGACATGTCTGACCCATGTATAAATGTTGGAAGAGATAAATATATTTATCACTCATCAATTATATATAAGCCGATTGACAGATAAATATATTTGTCACTCATGAATTATATATAAGTAGATTGACACGTTACACCCTAAATTACCCATTTTTATGCATTGTCATTCCTCTAATTGGCAATCTCAACATTTTGTACCCTCCGTCAAATTTATGGACAAAAATGACTATAATGTCCTTGACCCACTTTGAATATATTAAGGATATTGTCGTTAATTCCTTAAGTTATGGGAGGGATGGTGTTATTGTTAGATTGAATGCACAAGTGACTAATATTAATAGGTGGATGGTCAATGTGTCAAAATTAGTAGTTTATAGCGTAATGTGTCGAACCTTTACAATTGATAGGTAAAAAGTGTATTTATTCCATGTAGAAAAGACGAGCTGCTTTTTAAGTAGAAAAAGTAGTGGAAATAATGTAAGATGAATGTGGACACTCTATTTTTTTGTTTTTTTTGTCTTAAACTGCGCTATAGAAAACCCCTTTAAAATTTATATTGTGTTTACAAGATCAATAATCTAATTCAAAATAATTACACATCCTAACTACTACTTAACTTTGTTTAATATATATCCACATCTTCTACATACCTCCAAGACAACTTAGGTTGTGTTTGAGTGTCAAAATTTTAGGGTGATTAAAATTTTGGGTATAGAAGTTAGTGAAAAAGTAAGAAGAGAGAGTTAAAAAGTTGGTAAAAAAGTTTATAGGAGATGGTGAAAAAATGAAAAAATTTATGGGAGTTGATGAAAAAGTGAGAGAAAATTTTTTATAATAAAGATAAAATTTTAGAGAGACAAAATTTTGATTGCTGAACACACTCTTAATCACCACGTTTTCTACACATCACAAGTTATTTCTAAGCTTTCAAGAAGGCCCAACACTTCATTGGGCCATGACATTGGTTAGAGTCTATTTGTATCTTTGAGCCCAAAATCTAGTTTACTTCACGCCAATAAAACCTTACCCGTAGGCCTGTGTACCGTGGTGCTTCTGCACAAGACTGTACTACCCTTAAAGATAGTACTACCAAATTCTGCCAAAAATTTGTGATCAAATTCTACTCCTGTAGGGATTGGGTTAAACGGGCCGGAAACCAAAGAAATAATACTGAGTCCCATGGTGCATCCAACCGGGCCGAATTCAATGGGCTTCCAAGAGATCTAGATAGATGACCCTTGAGCTTCTGAACCAGAACAATGCTTTTCCGTTTGCTCAGTATAGGAAACTTGTGCTGAGAGTATAACGGATTTGGTTTTAGAGTCAAGCCTAGCAAGCATATGGTGGCCTTCAGAAATTGTGGACAGATGGGATGCAGTACGAGAAGTGTTCACAATTTAATGGAAGGATATGGTCCAAGAAGCGTAGAAAGCCCAAGGGTGGTAAGCAAGAGACAGCGGCTAATCTATAGGCTTCTGTTCATATTTGTTTTGGCAACAGAGAACGCTTACTTATGCACGGTTTAAGAGAATTAATTTCTATGCCCAAGGAGAAGCAGAAGAAAAAGAACTCGATTAAAGCAAATAACTTATGAATCAACATATTATTATATGGAGATCACTGAGATAATGTCTAGGTTCCATTATTCTATTTACCAATCCAGATTATCCAAACAAACATTTGATCATGTATAGGAGGAGACAAATCAACATTGCCAAGCAAGAGAGAAGGGACTTCAAGATCATTAATCTGAGATTTTTGCCAAGATCATTAATCTGAGATATTTGCTATGCTCAATGATAGTTGTTACTAGCATCCACAAAGTACAAATGGTCCTTAATAATACAAACAAAACATAATCCAATCAAGCGCTTTTCTTTTCTTATGCTCGTAAAGATGCCAATGAAAATAAAAGAAAAAGAAACAGAACAGACAGCAGGTAAGGTAAGGGGAGAGGGGGGAGGGTTTAATGGTTTTAGGCATACAGAAAAGTAGTACATGGCCTGCTAAAACTGAGAGAGTTTGCCCAGCCTTAAGTCCCAGTGATGACAGGTTTAATTACCCTCTTTTTCCGAAGTACTGCAGTGCAAAAGCAAGGCCCAAGATCAACAAGGGCACCAGAAATAGCAAGATTTTCATTGCAGATCCTGAAGATTGGTTTTGTTGGGAAGGTTGAGTCTGAGCATTTTTCACCGGGGCAACCGGTATCTCAATATCCCCAATGTAATACTTCTTCATGAGCTCTTTGGCTGAATCGCTGTGGCCCACAAATTCAAACTCATCTGTTGAATCCTTCTCTGCAGAACATTGATAGACCCTTAGTCTTTCTTGATTCTTCTTTTACTCAAAAAAAACGTCAGTGCTATTGTTATGATCACTTCTTTCAGTAACCGACATTCTCAGTCAATCTGATTTAGCACAGAAACATGAAGCAACTATTTGAAGAGATTTCTTACCGGTGGCTGATACCAAAACATCATCACCTCCAGGATGATCTTCCAGAAATGAGGTAACATCGTACACCTGAGATAAACAAATAGCAGTCAGCAAAATCATAAATAACTAGATAACCCAGCATACCGAAATCATCTGTAGAAACAACAGCATCCAGACAGCCATTCACATAAACCAACACGATTTATGCATACATGCTCTCTGCACACATCCCTGGCCATTTAGAGAACTGCGTTCAGAGAGATACAAGTACGCGTCCTAAGATTTTCCATATCATTGCCCTTATATTTAATCCTTTTCTCTATGGGAAATCACCTGCCCCTACAATGAAGGGGACATCATCCTGAAGTGGAAGTCCTACATAAAGCCATTAGATCTCTTGTTCAGTTTGAGGTGAACAAAAAACATTGCAGGTATGTAGAAGCAGATGTGGAGAATCTCTCAGCTGATCAAGCTATTAGTAGTTCTACTTATTTCCGGTGTCAACATTAACAATTGGTTCGTAGTTGTTTCATATGCTGCCAGGATATCCACCTCATCCACAAAATCCCCTGATCCACTCTAGGAATTTCATGTTTTGTGGTTTTATCAGAAACAACTAATCTTATTGCCAATTGAAGTAAAAGAAGATAAAAAGGAGGCAAATTAAGTCATCAAAGCTCAACATACTATGGAAACCAACTTAGACATCAAATTTGTATAAGCTTGCACAAACATGCTTATAAGTTCACAAAGTCTTACAAATATTTCAGCCGCAACAGGCTCAGTTCAAACCTGGAATTTCTTTTTCACTACTAACTCCATAGGACCATAGGACTACACGAACTTGATGAACTCTCAAACAGTTCAAGAAGAAATTTAAAAGAATCAAACAGGCAAGGAAAAAAAGATATTCTGCAATAATAATATATTAAATTTTTTTGCAAGTGAATATGGGAGGAGAAAAAAGCACACACTCAATTCAGACCAAAAAATCCTCAACCCAAACTTTCATGTTTGCCATTTCAACTCCACAGGATCCTATACCTTTACTTTACTAGGAGACTATCACAGGCACCTCTATCAACTATGATTTCACCTTAGCTGACTTTTTTTTTTCTTACAGTGACTAGCATAACATCACAACAAATACATGTATCCTATTGACTATTATACAGTGCTAGCGAAGATCCTTTGGTGCAATGTAACCATAAATTATATCTACATGAGTAAATATTACCACATGTCAAGTCCTATCTCTCCCAATTTTCTTGTTATTTCTCACAAAGCAATCGCACCCCAACCCCCGCCCAAAAAAAAAAAAAAAGAAAAAAAAAAGAAAAGGGGAAGAAAAATCTTCAACTCTTGGCTAAGGAAACCCACTGAAGACCAATCTATCAAATCAAAAGAAAATTTTGAACTCTCAAAAGAAAGATCAAGGAAGCTCAGACATTTCAAAACAAGAGCATTATAGTTATCAGAAGTATTTATGGCCTCACGTGTAGAGTTTTTTTTTTTTCTTTGTTTAATTGGTAAGCTACTCTCACACATACATGTGTATCTACCGGGTCTCAAATCTACATTCTTACTCTCCATCCCATTCTGAGGGGTGAATGAAAGTTTCAATTGAAACCTGAGCTCATTTGCATCCTGCTTTGACTTTGACAGTCTTACATCTCTTTATTTTGAATCAGCGGCTACTAGTCTGGCAAACAATTCCTCCAATGTAAAATATATAGAATATAGTCCCTTAAAAAATTCATATTCCCTACACTCCCCTGGGCCTTTGCCCCGTGTTCAGAGCCATCATTCGATCTGGGCTATTCTTCAGAAATGCTATACTTGTCTTAAAATGCGCATCATCTGTAAACATCCACGTAGTATGTTGGACTAAGAGAATAGACACTTACAACGGGTGGAGATAACAGGGGACAGGGAGAGTATAATAATTACTCCATGAGGTATACCATAACAAAGCACATAAAGCTGACCTTCCCATAGAGTAAAATCCAGCAGCTCTCCTTGGTGTTGTGCTTCGCCACCTCTTGAAAAGTATAAACTTCGGCATTAGAAGCCATCCCTGTCCTTACTACAACGTCGGATCCCCGGATAAATCGAAAGATTACACGAAAGTGAAAGGAAGCGAGAAGAAAATCTTAGTGCTGAATTTGATGATAGAAAAGCGTGTAAAAGCAGAGTATTTCATGAAGGGAATGTTATCGAGTTCAGATAACATGAAATTGTTTCTTACACGGTTGAAAGAAGATGGGCTTTGAGAGAGGATCAGAGGATGGCCGGCACCGAATGACAGCTTTTTCCCCTTGACTGAGCAGTCAGAAGGCAACCCGATGCCCAAAAGATTACTGAACGGGATTATGTATAAAAGTTTCGTCAAAAATTCTCGTTGACTATGAGGAAGCAACCTCAAAGGGTGCACATGTGAAGGCTTGTGGGCCCCAAGAGAGAATCACCAGGTCAGGGGGTTGGTGGCATAATTTGTTTTTAGGGAAAATAATAGTAAGCCCGTGTTGGAATTAAATAAATTGGATGCGTCATGTCCTCCGTTAAATTTGGTCGTTAAATCAGATAAAAAAATAACTGAAATGCCTGTTAAAATAAAATTATTAAAAATCTAAAAAAAATAATAATTTAAAAGTAATATTTTCTAAATTAAATTATAAAAATTCAATTTCATTTTCATATTTATTTTATATTTTTTGCTTTTAAAATTTATGGGGTGTAAAAAATAAAATTAAAAACTATGGGTCTAATTTGATTTTTGATCTACATATAGATACCTAACATAATATGATATTTTCCCTTATTTATTTATTTATTTAGATTTTCACATTGGAGCTCCATATTTTATTTATTTTTCTTGGAGTTCCATGATTCAATTCTGAGTTGGCTGTGTTTGACCAGAAGAGAGAGAGCATCAACTGAGTTGGCAGCCGGCACGACCAACGTTTCTCATACTCTCCAAGCTTTTGACTTTAGTCGAATTATTCAGGATAATTCCACATTTGGGAGCAAAATTAACTATAATATTTGCTGTCAGATCTCATACCCTCCCACATTTTATGAAAGGTATCATATCTTTGCGTATATGTTGTTAGGTGCATTTTACTAAAAATATGTTTGTGAAATAAGGACCTGGATTGAAAGCAAAAATCTCATGTGGCCACGTATTGCTTTTTTTTTTTTTTAATCAATGAAACTTCATTCAACAATAAAAATGGACCCAAGTCTCAAGGACATAATACAGAAATGACGTCGCAACAAAACAAAAGGAATTAAATGCGAAGGAATAACACCAAAGAAACACCTAATAGTTGCCCACTTAATCAAGTAATCTGCATTCGAAATTAGTTTGGCGCGAAACCTTAACAAAGTTCCAGGATGGGTTAATGAAGGCCGTCATCTTACGGATGACTTCAATTGTAGCACCCGAATAGCTTGGTACTTAGGAGGGGTTACAAATACCCTAGATGAAGAGAAGAGAATCACCCTCAAAGACAACATGCGCCAAATGACGGGATGAAGCTTTGCCATTAGCTATGCGAATAGCCAGAACTTTAGCCAAAAAGGGTGACATAGGAGGGAGAATTTTTGATGACCCAAAGAATTTGCCTCTGGAAATCACGACAAATACAAGCTAGAGCCACAAACGAGTTACGGATAGCTGCATCCGAATTGATCTTCACAAAACCCCTGCAAGGTGCTTGCCAAATGTTAAGAGCCAGACCAGCCTTCTTAGCTCAAGCAGCCAAATGGTCTCGGTGGCATTTCTGAATGAGTGTCACCGATTTACAAGGATCCAGGGGCGTGCCATCATGGACTTTCTGGTTCCTGGTAAACCATAACAGGTCCATTGTGACAGCAGCAAACACCACAAAACCGTGCTCCTCTCGCGTAGTAACATTGAATCTGCCAATTGGGTCCATGATCAATTTAAACCAAGAGATAATGGAGATGTCTCTCAATGCATTCAAATTCTAAGGCCAAAGAGCATGTTGCCAGACACATTTTGCATAGGGACAATAAATAAACAAATCTTCAACCGTTTCCAAACCCCCATTGCATAACTGGCACCGGTTGAACTCCACATTGACATTGTTTAAAATTCGAGCAAGGAAGGAATGAACCGGGAGGGTATTCCAAATCACTCTCCAAAGAAAGTGCTTTCGATCAGGCAGTTTCAACTTCCAAAAAATTTTTCATTCCGCATTGGACAGAATATGTAGAGGAGGGAACAAGAATTAAGAACCTCCAAATAAGTACTCTTGACCATGTATTTCTGATTCGAAGATAGTGACCAAGCTGCTTCATCTAGTTCATTCACTTGGAGTGATGGAAGATGAAGGATGGCATCGGCACTAGCAGAACCACAAAGGTTCCTTACAGCTGCCTCATCCCATTCTCCCAATTCCAAATTAGCAAGAAGTTGCACCGAGAGATTCTGGACTAAGACTGCGTCCAGAGATGTGGGTTGTGGTCGGAAACGCTCCAAGAGTGGCATCCAGGGGTCGAACCAAAAATTCAGCTTGGAACCATCACCAATCCGGAAATAGAGAGCTATTAATCAAGGGGCGTCAACGTTGAATTCCTTTGTCAAAATGAAGATGTCGGCTGCTAATAATTAGATAGGCCCGCTAAATGAGATTTGCAATATTTGGCTTTGATGGCTTGAACCCAAAAGTTTCTATCACCCTAAGAACACAACTTGTGATATCCCCCTTTTTTTTTAAAAAAAGAGGTTGCGATGATTCGAACCCGCGTGCTGAGGCACCTTACGCATTTGGATATTGTACTGAAGGTTTATTTTTATTTAAACCAGTTTTTGCATATTTGAATTTTTAATCAAACAGTGCGTTTTGTTCTTCTTATTCTCCCCCAAACCCTAAAACACTCTAGTTTCAGCTTCTGGCCGCCATTATCAACATCTGGTCACTCTCTCTCTCTCTCTCTCTCTCTCTCTCTTAATTTTCTCTTTCATTTTAACTCCTTTTTGACTGTATGTTGTGGCATTTTGTCTCTGTAACGATTTTCTTTAAGATTCTTTATGATTTTATGCGATTAATGTCAATAATGGATGGTAATCGAAGGGACGTCGGGTGAATCTCAAATTAGAACGTTTGAGACGAATCATTAACCTTGTTATTATATCCTTAATGTCTATAAAAGGAGTATTCGTTCAGATGGTAGAACACACCACTCAAACTTGGGTGCTTCTCTATTTTGAGTTTTCTCTTTCTCTCTAAGTCAACTACGACCATTATTGAGTTTTTCAATTTTCTTGGGTTCTTTTGGGTTGCTGCAACATGTGGATTCTAAGGTGGTTCTATTGTTGAAGCAAATTAGGTAAGCAGAGCTACTATATTGTTTTTCTTCAAAAAATGATGAACACGTTTTCATAAACATTTTTGTGGAAAATAAGGTTTTATTGCAAGCTTTTGTTATGCTGAAAATAAGTGTTGAATTTTAAAAGCATATTGAAATATGTTTATATTTACTGCTCTGAATTATTTCTCACTGATTATGTATTCTGCTGAATATAATTTATAATTCTGATTCTAAATTATGTTATAACATATTATACTGTTTCAGAACCCCGAGGTGATGTTCTGTTGCTGATACTATTATTGCTGTTGTTGGGTACTAACTTACTATTACTATTTTGAGTGCACCTATTCTTCGGAGTGGTTTCTATGTGGGTTTCTCTCTAGTGCACCCTTACTGTGTGTAACTAAGTCTTAGTAGGGCAAACTCCACTTACTGTTGATTTAATTCGGTTTGGTTGTCGGTTAAGTTGTTGCACAACCTTGCCACATGGGTAAATGTGGCTTACTAGCAAAACTATTCTATTTTCTATATTTCTGATCAAAGAAAAGAATATATCTTATTTGTTTATTTTTTTCGCTGCTTACTAAGTTATCGAACTCACTTCGTTATTATTTCTCTATTTTTAGAGATTTTTGAAGAACGTATTAAGGATCAGACTTAGATGGCATGCGGGCGGGAGTAGTATTATTTTGGAACTTGTATAAGTTTATGTCTTTAAGCATTAAGGTTGTAATGATGCTTTGTATCAAATAAAGGAGATCAATTTCTTAAAGTTATTTTATTGAAAATTCCACAGTTGAATTTTGGGGCATGATGGTTTTGGTAGGATTGGGTAGATTAAGTTTTTAGTTAAATGTGATTTGTTTTATATGTTTGTATCGATGGATATCTTGGATACTAGACATTATTTTTGGATGTTGGAATTAAGTTTGGTAGATTTGCTTTCTCGATTGAATCCACGTCATAGATACATGTCTGCAGTGAGAACCAGTGTCCCACGATATTTTAGGAAGATGAGCTAGATGATGAGGGTGAAGTTGTTAGATTCGTGGCATTACCCGAATATATTTTGATCAACGATCCTGACGAAGCACCCTCCAAAGTACCAAGCGTGATCGATGATGAAGGGCCGATAGAGATAGTTGAGAGTGACAGTGAGGATTTACTAGGTATCTGTATTAAGGTTTAGCAAATTTCGAAGACGATTTTTTTTTTTAAAGGTGGGAAGAATGTGATATTCCTTTTTTCTTTTTCTTTTTTACAAAAAGAAAAGGAGGTCATGAGGATTTGAACATGGGCGATGAGGAGAAAAGATGTACAGCCGGACCACTGAGGCGCCTTATGCATTTGGATATTGTAGTGAAGGTTTATTTTATTTAAACTGGTTTTCGCCGATTTGAACTTTTAATGAAACAAGGCATTTTGTTCTTCTTCTTCCCCAAGCCCTAAAACACTCGAGTTTCAGCTTCTGGCTGCCATTTTCAACATCTGGACTTTCGCTCTCTTCAATTCTCTCTCTTCATTTTCTCTTTCATTTTAACTCCTTTTTGACCGTTTATTGTGGCGTTTTGTCTCTATAATGATTTTCTTAAGTTTCTTTATGATTTTATGCGATTAATGTCAATAATGGGTGGTAATCAAAGGACGTTGGGTGAATCTCTAATTTGAATGTTTGAGACGAATCATTAACCTTGTTATTAAATTCTCAATGCCTATAAAAGGAGCATTTGTTTAGATGGTAGTGCACACCACTCAAACTTGGGCTCTTCTCCATTTTGAGTTTTCTCTCCCTCTCTAAGTCAATGACGACCATTGTTGAGTTTCTCAATTTTCTTTGGTTCTTTTGGATCTCTGCAACACCTGAATTCTAGGGTGGTTCAATTGTTGAAGCAAATTGAGTAAGTAGAGCTACTATATTGTTTTTCTTCAAAAATGATGAACATGCTTTCATAAAACGGTTTTGTGGAAAATAAGGTTTTATTGCAGCTTTTGTTATGCTGAAAACAAGTGTGGAATTTTAAAAGTATATTGAAATTTGTTTATATTTGCTGTTTTTAATCATTTCTCAATGATTATGTATTCTTCTGAGTATAATTTCTTATTGTGATTTTGAATTATGTTATTATATATTATACTGTTTTCAAACCCCAAGGCGATGTTCTATTACTGATACTGTTACTACTGTTGTTGGTACCAACTTACTGTTACTGTTACTGTTTTTGAGTGTACCCATTTTATAGAGTGGTTTCTGTGTAGGTTTCTTCCTAGTACACACTTAGTGTATGTGGCTAAGTCTTAGTAGGGCAAACTCTACTTATTGTTGATTTAATTCGGTTTGACTTTCGGTTAAGTCGTTGCACGAGCTTGCCACAGGGGTAAATGTGGCTTGCTGTTAATGCCAATGAGGATTTTCTAGCAAAACAATTCTATTTTTTGTATTTTTGATATAAGAAAAGAATATATTGTATTCGTATATTTTATTCTCTGCTTACTGAGTTGTTGAACTCACTCTTATTATTTTCCCTATTTTTCAGAGATTTTCGAAGAACATGTTAAGAATCAGACTTAGATGGCATGTGGTGGGAAAAAGTTTTATTTTAGAATTTGTACAAGTTTATGTATTTAAGCATTAAGGTTATAATGATGTTTTGTATTGAATAAAGGAGATCAATTTCTTAAACTTGTTTTATTGAAAATTCCACTGTTGATTTTTGGGGCGTGTCACAACTGCCAATCCAATTTGGAAACTTTTTCTTGATTGTAATCTTGGAAGTGTCGAAAACCCAGACCGCCACCTTCATGCAGCTAACAGATAGAGTCCCATGCTTTCGGCTTAAAGTTCCTCTATTTGTCTTAGGGGAAGCCCTACCAAAACTCACGGATCACTGAATGAAGAGCTTGGCAGTAATGTTGTGGAGGGAGGACATTGCTGTGGCCACAGATCTAATAAGGCAAGCTCAACTAGCTTGGGTTAATAGCTTTGTTTTCCAACCCAAAATCTTACGCATTAATTTTTCCTTCTTCTCCAGGTGAGCTTGCTTTTTTTTATTAAGGTAATAATAAAGGTAGTCCTAAATGTTTACTGGGGGAAAACAGAACGAGAGATACCCAAGTCTCCAGCCAAACCATCCAAAGTGGGGAGCTAAACATTCTTACTGAACATGATGAATGACTTTAACAAGTTCAGAGTTTGGCCTAAATGGAGAAGATTCTTCTAATTTGCGAGGACTCTTGCACATTTGCCTTCCGAAAACCAATGTATTGTCTGGAAATAAAAGATTGGAGATGGGGGGTGTTGCTCTGCTTATCTGGATGCCATGAATTTAGCCAGCAAGCTTAGCTTTAGATAGGAGGCGACATAAAATTCCATTCCAATGATAAAAAGAAACGGGGATTGAGGGTTCCCTTATCGTAGGCTCCTCTTTGGCTTTACCAAACAAAAGGGGATACCATTCAAAATGATGGAATATTCACGATAGAAAAGCATTGGTTAATCATATGAATCCATTTTTCATAAAACACAAAGCATCAAAGAATAGAGCAAAGAAATGTCCATTCCATCTTGTCGTAGGTGCGTTCCATATCCGCCTTAATTGCCATTTGCCCCACTTCCCTACATCGAGTGTTCATCGTATAAAAGATCTCGTGAGCAATTGTGGAATTTTCTTAAATAAGCCTCCCAGGGATGAAAGCAACTTGCATAGGGGAAATGATGCTAGACATCATACAACACAATCGGTTAGTAATCATTTCAGAGAGGATTATGTATGAGATATTGCAAAGAGAAATTGGTTTATAGTGAGATAGGGCGTTCGGTTTCTCTATTTTCGGGATTAAAGCAATGTTGGTGTGATTGATCTCACTGAGAATGAAGCTTGTATGGAATACATTTTGAACCATAGCAACAATGTCCCTTTTCACAATGCACCAATGTTTCTTATAAAACAGCACATTTAAACCATTGAGTCCAAGAGCTTTTTGAGATCCTAATTGTCGCACCGCATGCCATATCTCATCTTTATTAGGAATTGGCAATGGGAGTCATTGTCCTCATCAGAGATACTTGGGGTGATCAGGTCTTCCACAGAGTCAGGAAAAGATGGGTTAATGATGAAAAGAGGCTATCAAAGTTAGCAACAAAAGCTCTGCCGATTTCCTCTTTAGAGTTCAACTAATTCCCACCCGAGTCTTTGATGAATTCAATAGCATTCCTCCTACGCCTCACGATGGTAAACATGTGTGAGTCTAGGTGACAACCCAAGTGGGGTGGTGAATTGAGTTTTAATAAAAATTAAAACTCTTTCAATAATAAGTCAAAATAAATAATCAATAGAGAACAGTGCACCACAAACACAAATATAATGCAAATAAAGGAGAGCAAGGGTCAGAGAGATGACACTGATATTTTTAGGTGGCTCGGCTAACACTTGTCTAAGTTCACCCCCAAAATTATTGACTTCCTTAAGCTTTCTCCAGTATTCTCTAATAGCAAATAAACTTTAGCTTCCTAGGTACTAAGTAACCTGAGGCAAGGGTCGACTCTTTTCTTTCCAAAGATTCCCTCTCTAATAAATAAGAAGTAGCAAAGCACAAAGAGCGAAGCACTAAGTGTTACATACAACACTCAAATATTTTATAAAAAGGGTACAAAGATATAATAAAGAAAGACTCTCTAAGCTAAATAAACAAGTGTAAAGCACAATGATGAGCAAGGAGATAAGATTTGAGTAAGAAACCTTTTGTCTTGGCAGGTGTAACACTAGCTTTCTTGAGATTTGAGTTCTCTCTTCTTGAAAGCTATTTCTCTCTTTAAGGCTAGGTCATAGATGATGCGCAAGTTCTTATTTTTATCTCTCCATATTTTTCTATTTATAACATCTTGTCTTGAAAGGTTTTCAAGTGACTTTATTGCACCATTGGAGGGGTACCTAAGTCATTTTAAAACAAAAAGATGTGCAGGCAGCATTCCAGGATTTTTTGCAAAATTGCAGCATGTGTTGACATATAATCGTCATGCGTGGACACCACAAAATTGATATGAAATTGTGCTCTTGGGTACCAGTACACTTTCAAACATGCACTCGGGTGACAATGCGATGTGTCAATACCATCAATGTTGGAGAGGTTTTCTAGTAACTTTAAAGTATCATTCCCACTCTAATTCTTCTATGAACACCTACAATGAACAATGTAACCTTTTTAGCTTATGTCTTGGCGTTTAAACACATTTAGAACTTTATATAGAGAGATAGCCTCGATCTTTTGAAACACATATTAGAAATTATAGATTGACATAACGAGTTCTAAAATCTTTCAAAACAACTAAAATTTCTGTTATCATCAAAATAAAAAACAGATTGTTTAAGATACAACCTTGGGATAACAACACATGAAAGAAATGGGTATTGATATTAGGTGAGGTACGTATTGCTTATAGGTACGCTGATATGAAAAATAAAGTGTCACGTTAGTTATAGTAATTTTTTTAAAAAAAATAGAATGAGATTTTAAAAATTTAAACCTTTAAAAGAAAATTAATAAAAAAAAGCAGGCAGGAAGAATACGTGCCAGAGGCTGACCTAACACTCATGTGCATTAGGGTAGGGAAGATATCCACTCTAGTGCACGGTAGATGAAGAGCCTCCCCTTGTTGCGAGGTGGGTGATCTCTGTTAACCTAACAAACTCTCACAGCTCAGCACAAGCTTCTAGCACATTAGCGTCACACACTCTCTCTAGTACTGCTCGAGATCAATTATCTTTACATCGCCTACCTATGTGCTCCAAACTGTAATTTATGTTAGGATATTATTCTAGAGATTGTTATTCTTTCTGTTATCGAGAATCTCGGTCCTTGTACTTTATATAATTGTACTATTCACAAGCCATTGAATATATGAGAGAGAAGAAATATTTTTCACACTCTGTGTTCTATTATGGTATTAGAGCTTATACGACCCTCGTCCTCTCCAATGGCAAAATCACCTAACAAAGATGATACGACCTCTCCCAAAATCACCATCTCCTCTTCTACTCTTCCCAACCTTCCCTACATTGTCACTGTCAAACTTTCTTCGAGGTCAACGTTTGTTTGGCTTCGTTGATGGGTCCTCACTTCCTCCTACTCAGTTTCTTCCTTCATCTACTACAGTGAATCCTAGTATACTCAATGGGTTCAATAGGTTCAGATGATCCTTAGTTCCTTTATTATTTCTCTCACCTTTCCTCTCATAGTACAAGTGGTTGGGTTCTCCAAATGTCGTGCTGTTTGATCTTCTCAGGAGTCTCTTTTTCAATCCTAGTCGTAGGCTCGTCTTGTCCACTTGTAGTATCAACTTGCCACCCTTAAAAAGGGGTCAGACTCTGCCACTGACTATTTTTGCAAATTGAAAAACTCTTAGTGACACCCTTGCAACTGTAGGAAAGACTCTCGTCTACAGAACTTGTCACCTATCTTCTTGTAGGTCTTAGTCCAGAATATGACTCTTTTGTCTCTTCTGTCACCACTCGCCTGGAGCCAATATCTTTAGAGCATCTTTAGAGTCACCTTCTCTCTCATGAGGCCTGCCTCAAACATCATTCGCATGCTGCTTCATCTACAATGGAGCTCTCTGCTAATGTCTCAACTAAGTCTTCTACATCATAGTGGTGGTAACCATGCTTAAGGACTTGGCCATGAAAATCCCTCTGGACCACAACCTTCCTCTTCTCCTGACACATGCCCTACGTGCCAAGAATGCTTCAAAGTTGGGCACACTGTCATGACCTGTTTTAAAGGGTTAATCAGGTGTACCAATTTGAGCCACCCCTCACATGGTGTACTATAGCTCTTCCATAGCCTCTCCTGATAACACATGGTATCCTGACACTTTAGCTACCAATCATGTTACAGCTGAGTTTTTGCACCTTAACCTATAGTCCTCTGAATACATGGGCGATGACCAGCTCCGTGTGGGTGATGGTAACACTTTACCTATACATCACATTGATACCTCTGTTTTCTCTCCCACGTCTCACAAATTTCTTCTCCATCAACTCCTACATGTCCCTAACATTACTAAAAATCTTATTTCTATCTGCTAGTTTTGTGAAGATTACAACATTTATTTTCAGTTTCACTCACATACCTTTTTTGTGAAGGATGCCGTGTCAGAGACCACTTCTCTTCAAAGCAAAACTAACTATGGCTTGTATGTGTTTCCTTCTTCTGGTCCACCTCAGGTGCATCTCTCCACCATCACTGATTGGCATGCTCGATTTAGTCATCTTGTCCTTCATGTCATCTGCCAGGTTCTATCATCCAAGCATCTTCCTTTCAACTTCTCTTGCTCTTCATCGGTTTGCCCTGCCTATGCTCAAGCCAAGACTCACCATCTCCCATACTCATCTACTACTTCATGTTCCACTGTTCATTTACAATTAATTTTTTAAGATGTTTGGGGCCCCTCCCCTGTTGTCTCTTCTTTTGGTTTTAAATACTATGTCTCTTTTGTGGAGGATTATAGTTGTTCTACATGGCTTTTTCCTCTTATCCTCAAGTCTGATGTTAAATATGTTTTTTTGTGCTTTCCAAACGATTTTTTAAATGTCAATTCAACTCTAAAATCATACAACTCCATTCTAATGGTGGTAGTGAATTTCAGACTCTCAAACCTTTACTCAGTGCCTCTGGTATTCAACACCTCCTCTCTTGCCTGTATGCTCACCAGCAAATGGGCTCTGTGGAACAAAAATATTGTCATGTTGTCGAAACTAGGCTGACACTCTTAGCTCATGCCTCTGCTCCAAAAAAATACTGGCCTGAAGCCTTTGGCACTGCGGTTTACCTGATCAATTGGCTTCTTAGTCCAGTTCTTCATGGTAAATCTCCTTATAAGTGCCTCTTTAATTGTAGTCATGACTACCAATTTCTTAGGATTTTTAGTGCGGCATGTTGGCCCAATCTTTGTCCCTTCAATAAAAATAAAATTGATTATCATTCTGTCCTTTGCATCTTTCTAGGATACAGCCTCGATTACAAAGGTTACAGACGTCTCCACCCATCTTCAGGTCACATTTACGTGTTTTGTGATGTTCAGTTTGATGAACACATCATCCCTTTTCAGACTTCATCTCCTCCTCTACATTGAGTCAGCCCACAACACTCCTCAATCTCCCTTCCATTTCCACTCCAGCCCAAGCCCAACTCTCCCTCTTCGGCCCCCACCAACATTACTGAAGCCTCTTACTGCTTAGAATGGCATTGTGCCATTGAGCATGAGTTTTAGGCCCCTTAGTCCCACGTCTGACCCTCTTGACAACTGAGAGCCCATTCGTGCTTTGGAGCCCACTAGTCCTCCTTTCTCCCCTCTTCTCTCTGAGACCATTGAGGACACTCCTTCATCATCACCTTCTCCCTCGTGCCCTCCACCTGGTCCTGGTCCTGCTCCACGACACACCATGGTCACACGGTCTCAGACTCACACTTTCAAGCCTAGTAAATGTTGTGATTCTACCACTCGTTGGCCCCACCTCGTGCCCACCATGCTTCTCGAACCGCTGTTCTAGATGATCCCACCAACATTACTGAAGCCTCTTACTTCTTAGAATGGCATTGTGCCATTGAACATGAGTTTTAGGCCCTTATGACCAACCAGACATGGACTCTCGTTCCACCTTCCTCCACCCAGAACGTCATTGGTTGTCGCTGGATTTTTAAGACCAACCGCCATGCCGACGACTCTCTCGAGTGTCACAAGGCTTGCTTGGTTGCTAGGGGCTACCATCAGCAAGTTGGCATTGACTAAGATGACACCTTCAGTCATGTCGTCAAAACCACCACTGTTCGGCTTGTTCTTGTTATTGTCGTGTCTTCCGGCTAGCCCATCAAATAGCTTGACGTCCAGAATCCGTTGCTTTATTGAGACCTCCAAGAGGAGGTGTATATAAGTTTGCTGGCTGGCCCATCTTTCGGCTGGCCCCTCCATTCGTTCATCCTAAATTTCCTCATCACGTTTGCTGGCTGCGCAAGGCCCTCTATGGCCTCAAATAAGCTTCCTGTGCCTGGTTTTCTCGACTCAGCTCTACTCTTTGAGCTTGGATTTACTGGCTTCCGTACAGACACAAGTCTCTTCATTTATACAGCTGGCTCTGATCTGGTTTATATTTTGGTGTATGTCAATGATTGTATTATTACAGGTTCTTCATCGTCACTTGTCCAACAGTTTCTTCAGCTCTCTTTGGACTTCCCAATCAAAGACCTTGGGACTTTCCACTACTTCTTAGGTGTTGAGGTCCTTCATACTACTACGGCGATCTATCTCAGGTAACAAAAATATATTCTGGATCTTTCAAGGAAAACCAACATGCTCCATCTAAAGCCAATATCTTCCCCGATGGCCTCCTCTACTAGCCTCTTTGCTCACACCGACTCCCTCTTTCCAGATCCAACATTATATCGCAGCACTATGGGCAGTCTCCAGACGGTTGGTTAACATCCAGTACCTGTCTTTCACACGACCGTATATCTCTTTCGCTATCAATAAGGCTTGTCAGTTTATGCATGCTCCTCGTGAGCCTCACTGGTAGGCTGTCAAAAGAATTCTCTGATATTTGAAACAAACTCCTCAGTTTTGTCTCCACCTATGCCGTTCTAAGCTGATCACTCTCAATGCCTTGACTGACGCCGACTGAGCTGCCCAGATGACAGACGTTCAACTGGATGCTTTTGTATCTTTTTGGTGATAACCTCTTCTATTGGTCCTCCCGCAATCAATAGACTATTGCCCACTCCATCACAGAGGCGGAATGCAAGTCTCTTACTAATACCACATCTTAGTTTCTCTAGGTCCAGTGCCTACTCCGACAATTTCAGGTGTTTCTCTCCAAAGCTCCCACTCTCTGGTGTGATAATCTTGGCGCCACTTACTTGTCAGCCAAGCCGGTGTTTCATTCTCACACCAAGCATGTTGAGATTGACTTCCACTTCTTTCGTGATCGGGTTGCTGCCAAAATGCTTTATGCTGCCTTCATTTCCAGCAAGGACCAACTCGCTGATGTGTTTACCAAACCAATTGTCTCTACACGATTTCACCAGTTGCGTACTGAGTCTCACTGTCCTTCCTTTGCCGATGGACTCGCGGGGGGCTATTAATGCAACAAATTCTTATAGCTCAACACAAGCTGCAGCAGACCAGCATATTCACACTCTGCCTTCAGTGCTGCTCGAGATTCCATTATCCCTATAGCACCTACCTGAGTGCTCCCGACTGTAATTTCTATTAGGATATTGTTCTAGAGGTTGTTATACATTCTGTTACCGAGAATCTCGATCCTTGTACTCTATATAACTGTCCTATTCACAAGCCATTGGATATACGAGAGAGAAGAAATATTTTTCACACTCTGTGTTCTATTAATCTCTCCCACCAAGAAGGAGGGCAGATGGCTCCCTCACCAAAGCGATGCGACAGGAAGCGATACAGTCTAGACGAAGCAGGAGAGATCCAGATGCACCATCGCGTATTGCCACTTTGATTGATATTTAATTTTGAAGTATATAACGAAGTTTGAACATGCTTCTAACGTTTTAGGTGTAACATAGATTAGAGAGTCTTATATTTGTTATTTGGAGGGCAAAGAAAAGTAATTTTCAAGAGGAGCTTTTGCCCTATGGCCCTGAACCGTAGGGCCCATATACCTTGGTTGTTGCATGTACGGGGCGACGCACTAGTGATCTTACTACAGTTGATTAATATATCCTTGACTACTATCGTGCAATACTCCGGGCGATTCTAGCTATCGGCAGCCTAATACGGCCCCAAAATAGGAAGTCTCCTTTCTAAAGTTCGCTTTAATAGGCTTATTAAATGAATGTTTAATGCTAAAGACTTAAAAATTTAACTTAAAAGCTATATTAATTTTATAGAGTTTTAGTTAATTTGTTATTTTATAAAGAGATCTATTAAATCTCATTCATTGAAGAAATCATTAATTCTTCATCTTTTGTCTCTGTTTATAAAGTCTCCTTAAAATTAGCTACTAATTGATTAAAAACCCATAAGTCCGGTAAAATTTTCTTAATTAAAGTAGATTAACATTCACTCCATCGTTTACTTTTTAACCTTACATCAAATTTATTTAACTTTTTGCTGTTACATACACAAATACAAATGGCAAACCCAAAAAAAAAAAAAAAATTGTTAACCCTTTCAACATTTTTACCGTTGTAAGCACTCAATTAACAACAAGAAAGGAATAAACTATTTCACAAATTATGTGGACACTAATTGCCTTTTTGTTAAGTACAAATAGATACCAAAAAATCAGCTTGTTATTTATTGGTGTTTCTCAATTCTAATCTTTGGCCTTTTTTTTTTTTTTTAATCAGATCACTCATCACTAAGGCCCTAGGTGCTGTATTCTATACTTTTTATTTTATTTTTGTTCTATATTGTTTTGTTGTAGTTATCATTATTTGTACTATAGTCTTATTCTATGTTAGTATTGATGTTGATTTTAGGAGTCATTCTATTTAAAATAATTTTAAGATATTGACTATGTCTAACAAAAAATATGACTATGGATAAGAAATGCTAAAAAAGAAACAAAAAATAGAAAAATCAATCTAAAAAAAGAGCACTTGATTAATTTGTTAATCAACAAAATAATACTTCAAGTTCCAATGAAAGAGAAACAAATGAAAAATACTTCCTTTCTATAGAATTAAAAGATAACATTGAAGTAGAAAAAAAAATGATACTAATGAAGTCTACAGCACCCAAACCTTTGATTCGGTAGAAAAAAAAAAAATTCGAAAAAGATAAGATAAGTAAAAAAAGCATTCTCTTGTACTTCAAAATATTTTAAAACATGAACATCCTGTTAAAATTAACGGTTTAGATTTATTTTCAGAATTAAAACTGTTAAAAGAGATTTTAAAAAAAGAGACTTATATACTCTAATTGAAACATTAAACTATATAAAAAAATTAGACTCCTTTCCAAATGCATGTATCGTGCATAAATTATTGACAATAAATATAACTGTTGCTTACGCAAAAAGAATTTTTTTAAAACTAAAATTAATAAAATTCTATCTAAGATTGATTATGACTCAAGAAAGATTAAATGGATTAGTCATATTATAAAAATCTGAAATATAAAATTTTAATAAGTAATTTTGCATCTCAAAAAGTTAGAAAAATAATTTTTAATGAAATTTTGTTAATATTTTTATATTTAAATATATAATTATTTTAGAAGTTATTACAAAGGACCTCACTTTGAGATTTTTTTTTCAGACCTCAATCACCTTACAGTAGTCCCTGACAATACTTAAATAGTGTGGAACCCCTTTAAAAGGGTAGGATATCTATTTGTCAACCCAGTCAAATATTTTTTTAAAAAAATCATATTCAATTTTTTATTATAATTGTAGTATAGCAATTTCCTGTATATATGAAACATATCATGACTTTCATATTATCCAAAATTGACGCTTTTCAAATAAATGGTAGCATATGAAACTCATATATAATTTCCTGTATATATGAGTTTCATATGCTACCATTTATTTGAAAAGCGTCAATTTTGGATAATATGAAAGTCATGATATGTTTTTTTAAAGCTTGCTTGTTATTTCAATTGTAATTTATTTGTACTATTTTACGCAGCGGGAACCAACCAATGTGATTGGAAAATGGTTATTATGGTTTTATTAATGTGTTTTTACTATCTTAAACATATGATTTTACATCTACATAGTGATGGAATGGATAGATGATTTTTTTGTTGGGTTAAGTACCCATTTGGTTCCTGAATTTTAATTTCTATCAACAAATCGTCCTTGAATTTTCAAATTGATAATAGAGGTCTCTCGGTTTAGGGGAAAGGTCACTTTGAGCCCTTTAACTACTAACGTAATTTCAAGTATGGGTCTAAACTACTAACCTTGACACACTGAGCCTTCTAACTTCCACAATTAATGAAATTGTGCCCTCAAATAAAATCCGAGGTTCAAAATAGTAATACATGGCTCATTCACAACATGTGGCATAAGTTTGATCATTGGATCTTTTTCAGGGAAGTAAATTGATGAAATTCAGTAGTTTGTAGACTTTGTATGTCAAAGGTGGTAGTTTAGATCCCTATTTGAAATTGCATTGGTAGTTAGATGACTTAAAATAAGTTTTTGCCCTCGGTTTATAAATTTTGTGAAATAAATCCTGTTAAATTTTCATCCACAAATTAATGGTTCACATGTTGGTCCCAATCTAAGTTGACACGTATCATCTAAAACTAAAATTTGACTTTGAATTCTTTTTAGAATTTTCCTAATTTTTATATTTTTTAAATAAGTTTATTTGTTTTATTTATATTTGGATGATGTGGTGTATATTTTTTATGTGAACGGAAATTTTTAATTGAGGTGACATGTTTGTTTAATTTTGGGTGAAACGTGTTAATTTACGATTGTAACTGACATATGAACCGTTAACTTTATGGATATTAGTGAAGTTCCTAGGATTAAGGCAACCTAAAAGGGGGGTGAATTGGGTTTCCAAACTTTTTCACTTTTAACCCCCAAAATAGTATTTGCAAAGTAAAGTCTAATTTAGCACAAATATTAAGCAACTATTATAACAACAAATATATAAGTGCTAAATGTAAAGTGTAGGATTAGAAAAGCAAACACAACGATTTTTAGGTGGTTCGGCAAACCACACCAACATCCACCCCTCATGCTTCTGTCAACGCCTTGAGTTTTTCTCCACTATCTTCCCAATAGTATACACTCTAGCTTTTGGGTGGTATAGAACCTTACAAATGTTTTCCTGAGCTCAACACTCAGACCCAAGTAGTTTTTCAGGTGCACACTCACAACCTAACCAAGCTTGAGATATATCTTCTCTTAGTTTTTTCTTTAGTGAACAACCTCACTAAAGGAGACACCTCTTTGGAATAGGAAGATACACGAATTTGATTTTCTCAAAAAGTGGATAATAAAATAGAAAGCTCTATCTTTTTGCTTCACAAAATGACAAGGATAAGAAAGTGTAATTTATGTGAATGATATGTGAAAAAGGTTTTGATATGAAAATCAAGACTTTTGGATTCTCTTAAGGATAAAACAAATGTTTGGATGTTCAAAGTTTGATATAAATGCCTTAAGAGATCCCTTATATAGGCCACAAAAGAAAATTAACCATTTAGAGCTGTTTAAAACCATTTCTTGATGTACCGGTCGACCACTAGAAGTAGCTGTTGCTCCAACGGTCATAAAATTGAATTTTTCAATTTGTGGCACTGTAGCTGCCAATCAATCACTATAAAAGGCTGATAGACTGCTATATGTACCGGTCGACTGCTATAACATTATTCATCATCCGCTGTAATTAAAACGAACATTTTTTATTTTTATTTTTACATTTTTGAAATCCCAATTTCAAAACCAACTCCACAAAAGTATAACTAAGGCTTAGTAGTTTATATAGGGATGATTTTGAAAATATTTAAAGCTGTTTAAAACCATTTCCTGATGTACCAGTCGACCACTAGATGTAGCTGTTGCTCCGACGGTCATAAAATTGAATTTTTCAATTTGCGACACTGTAGCTGCCGATCAATCACTATAAAAGGCTGATAGACTGCTATATAGATCGGTCGATTGCTATAACATTGTTCATCATCCGCTGTAATTAAAACGAACATTTTTTTTTTTTACATTTTTGAAATCCCAAAATCAAAACCAACTCCACAAAAGTATAACTAAGGCTTAGCAGTTTATATATGGATGATTTGAAAGTATTTAAAGCGCATTTTGGTTGTAAAACTTGTGATGAGAAATTTATGCATGGTTTAAAAGAATGCAAGTGTTTGATTCAAATCCTTATCAAAAGTGAAACTAAGAGTTATAAGATTATACCCTAAGGTCTTGAACCTTCACTTTTGAGCTCCTTTAATTTTCTTGATCTTCAAACCTCTTGTCTTTGACTGCTTGATAAAAATGCCTTTGTATTTGAAGATGCTCATTTTGTAAACTTAATCTATTTTTGAAATGATCAAAATATCGATTGTGGACAAAAGCCAACTAGTTTTGGAAAAACTTGTTTAATGAAAATATGATTTGTTATTTTGAAGGGGTCAAAACTTAATGGGAACATAATAAGTAATAAACACCCCCCCCCCCCCCGCCCCGGGGGCCTTTTTTTTTTAGTTTATTGGTCATGGTGCATCTCTCACAGTGAAGAAAAATTGGACTTTCATATTAACATGGTTGAACCAAATAGAGCCCTAAAGCTATTAAACTTTTCATTGGCCTTCATTCTGCAGGTACTTTAGGACCACGGGGCTTCAAAGCCTAAAGAATGGGCTAATCTCGGTTGATTTGGGCGGCCTTGGTTATGCTCAACCCATTTCTTTATTTATTTGCGTTTCTTTGGGTCTTTTTTCTTTTAGCCGGTCCATTAGTACTCTCGTCTTTTATTGATCCGGATTAGTAATAGACTAAAGACATCTTCTAATAAAATTAAGGGTTTTTTTGTCTCTGGATTGTATACCCTTTTAAAAATACTCCCTGGATTTTCAATATGCTCACTATAAGTCTGTATGTTTTTCCACTTTGTCAAAAAACTCATTCCTTTAGTTTTAAGTACCCAGTTACCTAACAGGGATATACATCACGACCAATCAGATTTCGGCACGTGTACACTTTTCTAATCAGGTTCTGACATGTACATGACCAATCGGAGGACTGTTCTTGACCCTAATAGAAGGGGATAGAAGGACTGTATTGTTAAAATTAAAAAACTCAGGGATTATTGGTGACTCAAGCGAAAATTCAAAGACTATTTTTTAAAATGATATAAAATTCAGGGACTAAAAAACGTCTTTAATCCTAAAATTAAGGCATCTGACCCAACTCTGTTGAGTATGAACTTTCACTGCCAAGTGGCCCTCCCACTTAGTGTTCATTTGTTTACATGTAAAACTATTATTTTACGCAAAATTTTCTTCACACATTTTCAGGAAAAAAATTCCTTTTTTTATGTTTGGTTATTCTTTTAAAAATATTTTATAATGTTTGACACGCTTAATGATTTATGTATATGAGATATGCTATGGATTAAATAATTAGATTTCACAAGAAATAAAATCTCACCCATCAAAACTTAATTGTAGATAATGTAAAATAATCATATACACCCTTCAAATTCAAAAACTTCTTCAATCAAAGAGTCATATGAGATATGTAGTTGACATTTTCTACGACTTTTATTTTTTGTGTTTGTGAAGTTTGATTTGACTTCTATTTGATTTGCCTGTTAAGTCATACGGAAAGTGATTTTAATTGATCGAAATAACCCTCCAAAACAAATTTTTTTTAAAATTTCAAGAAATAAATTAAAAATAAATAGATTATTCACTTCAAGAAAAATGGTCTTGGGTGTCAAAAAATTTTGTCACCCAAAGTGCCATTTTTGTCATCAAAGGTTTTGGGTAACAAAACTGAGTTGTCACCCGGTTTGTCACCTAAAGCTTTCAGCAAAGGTTTTAGGTGACAATTTTTGTGTTATGTCATTTAAAACCGTCCGGACAGTAACATAAATCGTCCGAATAGTTTTCTCCTATATTGACGAAATTCAAAATCGCCATTCTCAGTACCCTCCATCCGTTCGCATGAGAGGTGCGAACGTACTTTCCATATGTTCGCATGAGGAGTGCAAACATTTGGTCCAATGTGATGAAATGAATTTTGTCATGGAAACATTGTGCGCACAGTAATATAAAACCGTCCACGCAGTGACATAAAAATGTGCGGACGGTAGCATGAAGACGTGCACATCTATGTTTCATTATGATAAAACAGTTTTTTTTTTATCACCTTCAGAAAACTGTTCGAACACACACATCGAGAGTACGAACGCTTATTCTGTGGAAAACGTTGAACGTGTTTTCTTCTCGTTCGAATGGGTGCTAATTAAATGACCGTGTGCACGAAAGAATAACCCTGCGAATGGACATTATTTCATGCAAAGTGTGCGGACGGATTGTTAATTGTGCGGACATGTTCTCTATTAAAAAACCGTTGAACGGTTTTATTATCGTTCGAACCCTTTGTTATGTATTTCTATTAATTTAATTAAATTTTTAAAACTAATTTGCAAATAATACAAATAGAATGATATTCAATACTCATAATAATAATAATAATAATAAAATGTCTAGATATATGCAATCGTCATTAAATATAACTAATATACATAATCGATAAGTATTGATAAAATAGTGAAAACACATAATTTACCCAAATTTCCGTTTAGGTGTCGTATGCGATGTCAGCTGTCTAATATGCTCCATCATTTGCTCACGCATCTATTGTTCCATTAGTTACATTAGTTACATCCTCCATTCTTGCTGCTCTACTAGGTTTTGTTGCTACTCCTGCAACATATTTTGATGCTCTTCGTCTTTCTTCCGTTATTGCTCCTCCATTATCTACTGATGCTTTTGCATCGTCTACTCCATTTATGACCGCTTGACTTGAAGCTCTTCACATGCAATCTATCTAGCCTTCATCTCCTCTAATCTGGCAACCTCCAATCTCTGAGACAAATCAACAGACAATACTGAACCGCCTAAGCCTTTCACGTAACCTACTTTCGTCCGCAATACTTGAGCGAAAATCTCCACTACTGTGTATGGCTTTCCCTCTGACTCGTACTGCAACTGTAACACCTCCATTTTTTCCTACAAAATTAGAAAAGAAGATAGAGTTAGCACATTAGAAACATAAGAGATAACGAATGCATCATTAAATCTAATGTTACAACTTACAAAATTTTTCTGTGTATCTTCTGATGTCCGCATGCCATCCTTATTAGTGTGTGTTTTTTTATACAGCAACGTAGAATTAATCTAATCAGATTCTGGATACTTCTGTATACCAAAAAAAAATATCCAACGTGCATATTAAAATATATAAGTCATTTATTTAAGTAATATCTTTAAAAAATATAAATTTATTACTTACTAACAATGCTCTCGCATGTTGGAAAGACCTCGCTCCTAATGTGTGTACAATCTTCAACTTAGCTCTATTCTCCCGGTTGATTGTTCTCCTCCTCTATATTATATATTTACAGTTGTTACGACAATTAATAATAAAATAAAATAAATGTTCAGGACGGAACAAAAATTTTTAACCTGAAATTCCTTGCTCGCGAATAAATCACAGACACGAGTCTGTTCTTCCTTGTTTATCTCGAGATACAGGTGCTCTAACGCCTCTTCTTCGGAATTGAACACTGAGTAATGCTGGTACATTTTATTTCTATGTGTCCTGTAAGCTGTGCTCATTGTAGACGTTATAGTGATGCGATCCTTGGGTCAGTCATAATCTAGTTGGAAGTCATCCTTAACATATATAACAGTTAGTACGTATAAAAGTTTCCACAATTAAAATTTAATAAATTATACTTACCAACACTCGGTTCATCACGTATGATTTAACCTGGTCGGGGACCTCACTCCACTTACTCATCTAAAATAGACTATGCTGTCGAATTAGCACACCAATATGACTTGAGAGCATTGAGGATGCCTTGTCTTCACCGCTCATACATCCATCTGGGATATGAATAGTTAGCTTTCCTTTGGTACAAGCCTTGAGTAATGCAATTTCGCGTGTACTACCCTTTGTGTGCTTGATTATCGATGTCACTACAAATGAAGAACCAAAAATTTAAAATTCAATTAGCATAGAAATTTAAAAGTCATAATATTTAATCAAGATCGACAGGGTAAGATACTTACACGCACAACTACTTTGGGTGCTTACTAGACTTGCTGCGGCAGGAGATGGTAATTCGTTGCAATTTCTAAGCGAAGGACCCGACAGTGCTAGTGTACTAGGAGTACTCTCAACTCAAACCGATGAATCGCACTGAAGACGTTTTTCTCCCACTGCATGACGTCGTCCTGTGACCAAATAAATCAATATTAGTGAAAAAACACAATGAATATAAAATAGAAACACAAAGTAAATTGAAACGATAAAGTTACTTTAGTCCTCGGAGTCATATTCTTCATAATCACTACAATTTTCCCTGAACGATTTTGAGAAATCATCACTTCTTTCTATTTCACGTTGTTGTGGACCACTCTTATCAGTTACCGGCACATAAGCCTTGACATCATTTCTAGTCAACGAGATCATGTCAAAGGAGCTAAAGTCTACAAAAAGCTCAACTGACCTATTCTCCTAGCATGCTTCACTGTTCAACAGTTCTTCTCCATCTTCCATAGCTTCCTCCTCAATAGGTGGAATATCATACGTGTTTCTAGGGGTGATCTTTTGCACAATCTTTTGGTGATCGCCAAACTTCATATTATCAATATAAAACACTCAATTCCCTTGAGACACTAGCACGAATGTTTCCTCTTTGTACCACTTTCGGGATGTGTTAATACTAACAAACCGATCACTTTTATCAAGACCTAAGTTTTGAGTACTCAAGTCAAACTTGTCACATTTGAGTAAATAAACTAAATTTCCCCCCCAAATAACGCAACGCGAAAATCTCCACGACTTGGCCATAAAAATCAACATCTTCCCCAGCATAGTCCCCCGGAACAACAACACCACTATTCTGAGTACTACGAAACTGTTCAAGAAGGACTATGTGTAACCTAATTCCATTCACTACACACCCAAAATAACAAAGTGGCCGTTGATCCAGATCAGATGCTAATGCATACAAATCATCCAACACCGAGCCCAAGATTTTGTTGCACATAATGTGAATCTAAAATAATAAACACGTGTTAATTAAAAAAAAGGTGAATAAAAATGGAACATATAATAGAGACAAAATTAAATAAATACCCAATTTCTAAACCATAATGGAAATCCTTCTTCGTGCCTCCTATCAACATTTATTGGTGATTGCCTCATCATCTCCTCCAAGTGCTCGCTATAAAGAAATAAGATATTTTATAATAAATTAAAATATAATGAACTAATAAGTGTTTAAATGAGCAACGGATGTAATATGTGCTTACTCTATATGTTGGCTGATTTCCAAATAGTTGTTGAGTACGTACCACTGCGCTTTTGTAAATTCCTTTCTATTTAACTCAATCATCCATGTCGGTATAATTTCGGTCTTTTCTATTGAATCTCATCTCAATCGTACCAAGATACATTGTGCAAAAAGTTAGACATTCATTTAACACATAATTCTCTTTTATAGAGTCCTTAGACCGTGCCCTGTTCTTAATGAAACGCTTCATCTTCCCCATGTACCTCCCTATTGGATACATCCATTGAAATTGAACTGAACCCCCAAGTTTCACTTCCCGAGGTAAATGAACGACTAAATGACCATAATAGTAAAAAATGATGGAGAAAATAAATGTTCCAACTTGCAAAGAATCATTCTGATGTCCTTCTCTAATTGGTCCACAATGTCTAAACGTATTATTCGTGAGTACAAGTCTCTGAAGAATAAGCTCAACTCAGTCAACGTTGTACATACTTTGTTTCCTAACAACCCGTGTATCATTATCGGTAACAGTCGTTGCAACAAGACATGTGAGTCGTGACTCTTCATATCATTATCTTCCTTTCTTTTATATTCACGCACCAGATATGTTAGAGGCGTATCCATCCAGAAACATAAACACCCTTAAACCATTCAAAACATTTCTTACGTTCATCCTTCGTTTAAGTAAAAGATACTTAAGGCATCGCCTCGTGCCGACCCCGACCCCGAACCTGCAAATGCAACTCCTTTTTAATGGCCTTTAATGCCAAGTCCCTCCAAGCACTAGTATTGTCCTTCATTTTACAATTGACATTTATCAAAGTTCCCAACACATTGTCACAAATATTCTTCTCTATGTGCATGACGTCCAAATTATATCGAAGTTTCAAATCTGACCAATACGGCAACTCAAAGAATATGTTGCGCGTCGTCCAACTTAACTTATTTTCAATATGTTTTCTCTTGTTTTGAGTCTTCCCAAACGAAGATAATGGTATCAATTCTAGTTTTTGAAGTATCTTCTTTCCAATGACTTCTTTAGATGCTGCTCTAAACTCTTTTTACCGTCAAATATGTCGACATCATGCCTCCACCTATGCGTCGCAGGCAAATATTGGTGATATCCCAAAAAATAATGTTTGCCCCATGTTTCAACCAAAATGACATTGTGTTCGCATTGCAATTAGACATGCTAACTGTCCTTTCGTACTCCAACCCGAAAGATTACCATAAGTTGGGAAGTCATTTATTGTCCAAAGTAAAGTAGCATGTAATTTGAATGAACTTGACATGGCCACGTCATCCGTCTTCACTCCATTTTCCCACAAATCCTTTAACTCATCTATCAAAGGCTGTAAGTAGACGTCGATATCATTCCCGAGACTTCTTGGTCCCGGAATAAGCAATGAGTGCATGAAACTTGAATCCTTCATACACTTCCATGGCTTATGTTTCCAAAAGGATTGAACTCATCAGATGCCAAACCCAACCGGACGTTCCGAGATTCCTGACCAAACCATTCATAATTCTTATCGAGATTCTTTCATACCACGGAATTTGCAGGATGCCACACCACCTCATTTTTCAACTACATGCTTCTCTTGGTGCTACCGCATATCCATTTCCGTTTGCCTTGATAGAAATAATTGTTGCAACCTCAGTTTCAAAGAAAAATGTTAGCCCAAGGTTGTTTTGCAAACAATCCGTAAATTATTTTGATGATAACAAAAATTTCTAGGTACTTTGAAGACTTTAGATTTTACCTTGTCAATTTACAATTCATAAAATGTGTTTCAAAATATTGAGGTTCTCTCTCTTAATTATTTCTAATCGTGCTTAAACACTATTACACAAAGTTGATAGATCAATTTTTCATATTGTAGGTGTTTAAAAAAGTGTTGAAATGGAATGGATACTTTCAACACATTGAGAAATGGTATTGACACCTTGCACTGACACTTGAGAGCAGTTTTCATGGTGTCGACATATTGATGGACTAGTGTTGACTCATCGCATTGTCACCTGAGAGCTAAATTCATGATATCGACACATTGAAGACTAGTGTCGACACATTGCACTGACATCCGAGAGCATAATTTTAGACCAATTTTTAAGGTGTTGACACATGCAGACTATGTGGCAACACATGTTGCGATTTTGCTGAAAAACTGGAACGTTGCCAGCTCATTTAAAATGCTCCAAAAAGTTATGGGTACCTTTCCAATGGTACTTTTATGGGTTTTAAAGACCGTTGAAGTCAAAGGAAGTATAAATAAAAGAAGATAGAGGGATAAAGATAATAACACTTGCAATTTTTCTTTGTCCTAATTTCAAGAAAGAGAAACTGCTTTGAAGAAGAGAGAAGAATACACCTACCAAGAAGCTTGTACTACCACTTGCCAAACTTTAGCTTTCTTTCAAGAATCTTATTTTCTTGCACCTATTGTACTTTATACTTGTTATTTGGCTTAGAGAGCATTTCTTTATTATTCCTTTGTACCCATTATTTGTAAAACACTTAAGTGTTGGGTAAACACTTGTCCTACTCATGAGGGTAGAAGAAATCCCTTAGGTTTTGGGATTTGTGAAGAGAGTTAAAGCGTGAGCTCGAAAAATGCTTTGTAAAGGTTCCTTAGCACCCGGAAGCTAAGGTGTATTTGCTATTTGGAGAATAGTGAAGGAAGCACAAGGAAGTCAATAGCCTTGGGGGTGGACGTAGGCAAGTGTTGGCCAAAGCACCTAAAATTGCGGTGTTGTCTCTCTAACTCTATCTCTCTTATTATTTGGTCCTTATTCATATTCATGGTGTTTTATGCTTTATTATTCTATTGCTATAATTATCTTGGAAAAAGTTCTAATTTTTATCAAAACTCAATTCACCTCCTTTTGGGTTGTTATTTAGACTCACAATTGGTATCAAAGTTGAGGTTTGATATCTTTAACTATGACAATACTTGTTAGTTCTTCGCTGGCTGATTTATATCCAAGCCTGGATTATGAATTGTGGAGAGTTATCTCAAATGGTCCTAAATTTTCTAGAGACAAGGTAAGTTGAAAGATGAAAAAGAGTGGGATGATGTTGATCTTAAACTTATGTCTTTAAAAGCTATGAATGTTTTGTATTGTGCACTTGATTCAAATGAATTTAATCACGTTCTGGTTATGATACCGCAGGAACAAATTTGGGACAAACTTCAAGTGGCCCATGAAGGTACGAATCAAGTCAAAGAAAACAAGATTAGTATGCTTGTTCATAGCTATGAGCTTTTTAAGATGAAATCCGATGAATCTATTTCATCTATGTTTATTGTCTTTACTGATTATAAATGGTCTTAAATCTCTTGGTAAAGAATATACTAATGTTGAAATGGTGAGAAAGATCCTTAGGTGTCTAACAAAAGCTTGAGAATCCAAGGTCACGGGCATTCAAGAAGCCAAATAATTGACAAAGCTTTATTTGAATGAGCTCATGGGATCTCTCATGACACATGAGATGAATCAAGTAAAGGAAAATGAGGATGAAAGAAAAGGAAAAAGAGGCATTGCCTTGAAAGCCTCATGCTCTAGTGATGATGAGTCTTCTGAAGATGATGAGGAAATGACATTGTTCACCTAGAGATTCAAGAAGTTCTTCCAAAAAAAAATAAGAAGATAAAAGATTTCCAAGGAAGACAAGCTACAAAGGTGATAGTAGCAAGAAGAATGACATTATTTGGTTTGGATGCAAGAAGCCAGGACATATAAAGACAGACTGCCTCAACCTTGAATCTCATAAGAAATCAAAGGATTTCAAAGACAAAAAGAAAGCCTTTTTGGCCGCATGGGGAGAGTTTGATGAAAGTGATAGTGATAGTGATGAAGAAGTCGAAAATCTATGCTTCATGGCAAGTGATAATGAAGATGAGGAGTGCTTGAAGTCCAATGAAACCAAGGAACATTGGGTCCTTGACAGTGAATGCTCCAAGCACATAATCAGAGACAAGAGTTAGTTTAATTCTCTTAGTCTTAAGGAAAATGGTTAGGTTATTTTTGGTGACAATGAAAAAGCAAAGATACTCAGTGTCGGTGACATTGGTATGTCTCTTAATCCTATAATTGAGAATGTACTTCTCGTTGATGGTTTAAAAGCATAATCTCTTGAGTATTAGTCAATTATTAAATAAGGAAAACTGAGTCATTTTTTAATCATCAATGTCTCGTTGAGAATATTAAAATCAAGAAAGTCTTGTTTATTGGACATTAATTTGAAAATGTGTATATTGTTTATTTAGAGAGCATTTCCTCAGAAAATATAAAATGTCTTTCTGCTCTAAATGACAAGGATAGTTTGATGTGGCTTAGAAGGCTTGCTCATGCAAGCATGGACTTGATTTCAAAACTAGCCAGAAAGAATCTTGTTTCAGGTTTGTCTAATCTTACTTTTGAAAAAGACAAAATTTATGCAACATGTCAAAAAGGCAAACAAACCAAAATCTTTTAAGCCCAAAAATGTTATGTCCACTTCTAGGCCACTTCAACTTCTACACATGGACTTATTTGGTCCAACCCGAACATTGAGTTTGGATGGCAAACGTTATGACTTTATTGTTGTTGATGATTTCAGTAGATTCACATGGTTCTATTCCTAGCTCATAAAGATGAGGCTTTTCATGCTTTTGAAAAACTTAGCAAGAGAATTCAAAATGAAAAAGGTTTTGCTATTTCTAGCATAAGGAGTGATCATGGTAAAGAATTTGAAAATTCCTCTTTTGAAAAGTTTTGTGGTGAAAATGGTGTTGTAGAGAGAAAGAATAGGACTCTTGAAGAGATAGCTAGAACCTTGCTATGTGAAAGCTTTTTGCTGATTACTTCTGGGCTGAAGCAATTAGCACAAGTTGTCATGTTATAACCATTGCATGATTAGACCTATTCTTAAGAAAACTCCATACGAGCTATGAAATGATAGAAAATCCAACATTGGTTACTTTCATGTTTTTGAATGCAAATATTTTGTGCTTAACAACAAGGACAATTTGGGTAAGTTCGATGCAAAAGCTGATGAAGGTATCTTTCTTGGCTATTCAACTCTAGTAAAGCCTATCGTGTTTTCAATAAACGTACTTTGATTGTTGAAGAATCAGTTCATGTCGTATTTTATGAATCTAACAATCTTATGAAAAGAAATGATTAAGAAGTATAGATCTTGACAAAGAGGTTAAGAAACTTGCCATAAATGAAGATAAGGAAGAAACACTTGTACAAAAGTAAGGATCTCAAGAATCACAAAGAAGTTCAACAAGTCAACAGTGATCTACTAAAGACATGGAAATATGTCAAAAATCATCCTCTCAAACAAATCATTGGTAATTTTGAGAAATGGGTAAGTACTTGCTATTTTTTAAACCAAGCTAATAATTTTGCTTTACTTTCTCAACTTGAGCCTAAAATTTTCTAAGGCTAAAGATGATGAAAGTTGGATCCATGTTGTGGAAGAGGAGTTGAAACAATTTAAGAAAAATCAAGTATGATATCTAGTTCCTAGACCCAAGGATTATCCAATTATTGGTACAAAATGGGTTTTAGAAACAAAATGGATGAATCGGGTTGTAGTGAGGAACAAGGCAAGATTAGTAGCCCAAGGTTACAATCAAGAAGAGAAGATTGATTTTGATGAAACCTTTGCTCCTGTTGCTCGTTTAGAATCTATTCATATGTTACCCTCTTTCGCTTGCTATAAAGATTTAAACTCTTTCAAATGGATGTGAAAAGCTCATTTTTAAATGGATTCCTTACGGAAGAAGTATATGTTGAGCAATCACCAGGCTTTGAAGATGAGAAGCATTCAAATCATGTGTTTAATCTCAAAAGGCACTTTATGGATTGAAACAAGCACCTCAGGCATAGTATAAACATCTAAGCTTTTTTCTCATTGAAAATGGTTTTTTAAGAGGTAAAATTGATAATACTCTGTTATGTCGACGACATTATTTTTGGATCTGCTAATAAATCTTTCTGTCAAGAGTTATCACAAGTTATGTAAGGTGAATTTGAGATGAGCCTCATAGGAGAATTGAACTATTTTCTTGGCCTTCAAATCAAACAAAGCAATGAGGGAATCTTCATCAATCAAGCAAAATACAAAAGAGATCTTTTCAAACGATTTGGTATGGACAACTCAAAACCTATGAGCACTCCTATGAGTCCATCTACAAAAATGGAAAATGATGAGAAAGGTAAGGATGTGGACCAAACCAAATATCGAGGTATGATTGGCTTCTTACTCTATCTTACTGCTAGTAGACCGGATATAATGTTTAGTGTATGCATGTGTGCTAGATTCAATCTTGTCCTAAGGAATCTCATCTCCTTGTGGTTAAAAGAATTTTTAGATATCTAATTGGCACTCAAAATCTTGGTTTGTTTTATCCCAAGAGTGTTGAATTTAATTTACAAGGATACTCGGATGCGGATTATGCTGGATGTAAAATTGATAGAAAGAGTACTAGTGGTGCGTGTCAATTTCTTGGACCCTTTCTAGTCTCTTGGTGTTGTAAGAAACAAAATTCCATGGCCCTATTAACCACAGAGGCCGAGTATATTGTCGTGGGCAATTATTGTGCACAAGTATTGTGGATGAAACAACAACTAGAAGATTTTAATCTTCATTATTCTCTCATCCCAATAAAATGTGACAACACCAATGCGATAAAATCTTACCAAAAATCCAATTCAACACTCTAGGACAAAATATATTGAGATTAAACATCATTTTATTCGAGATCATGCTCAAAAAGGGGATATTGTTCTTGAGTTTGTAAATACTGACCTTCAATTGGCAGATATTTTCACAAAACCCCTTAATGGGGATGGATTTTGCTTCACTCACCAAGAAATTGAAATGAGATTTCCTTTGGAATTAAATTGGTGATATGTGTTTGATTTGTTTTGTTGAAGTGTTAATTGATTGCATTGGATATGTTTTGATCTTTGTTTAAATTGCTTTGCATGCATTTTTTTATCATACTTGTTCATCGTGAAAACATTGTATGTACTCATTTTGCATGCCATGTGTCAACACTAGGTGAAGCAAGTGTCGACTCTTCTAGTTTATTCATATTTGTTTTCATTGGAGAAGTATGCGTTGACACCATTAATTCATGTGTAAACATATAAGCCTTTCGCCCAAGAGACTTTTTAAACTGTAGTTAGAAGCATGTGCAATGTGTCGACACATCTTTCAATCTGACAGTTTTTAAAAACGGTGTGCGTGGCACATAATACTCTTTAGGGCTAGGGGTCAACACTTATTGCTTCTCTCGACCTCACAGAAACCTTTCATCTCTCCTAAACGACCACATTTCTCTCTCCCTCACAAATCTCCATTGCCCACTGCCATTTCAAAATTTCCACCGCCAACAATGTCCAAAATCTTCATTGTGCTTCATTCGAGATGTCTTCCAGCCGCTTCAAGAGAACTACCTGTCAGACACCTTCCTTTGTCAGTTCTAGGGCACAAAAAAGGGGAAGAGGAAATGAAGAACCTGCAGATGCTCTAGAGCCTTCATTCAGGCTAGGGCTTTGTAAGAATCGTTTGTTCAAGATTTTAGGAATAGGAAAGTGATTGCTGGACGTGGGTTGATTTTCGTTGGTTCTGTGAGTGTGGCTTTGATTTTAAGGAAATGTTCGATTTTCAAGGTTGGTCAATCTTTGTGAATCTAAAGGTTGATTGATATGTTTATTTGGTGAAGTTGGCTTGTGCAAATTTTCAGTTTTCTATGACTGAGGATGCCTCAAGTTTTGTTAATGGGAAGCAATTGGACTTATTTGTGTCTTCCTTAAATCTTTGGCCTCTGCCCCTAACACTGGAAAGAAGTTCTTTGATTCATATGGTAGGATGGGTATGTCTGAATTGAACCTATTGATATTCCGAGGATGGTTTTGGATCATCCAGCCCTAAATGAATTGGTTAGACATGGTGCTAGTGACTTGACAATTCATAGAAGAATTTTGCATTACATGGTCTGCAATATATTTCTTCCAAGGACTGGAAAGTTCGAGTACATTACCTTCTTAGACATATTTTTAATGTACTGCTTGATTACTCGTACCTCTATGAACTTTGGTCACTTAATGCTCAATTACATGAAGGCTACTACTGAGAAGAAGCAAGGGCTCCTTATGGGATGTTTTTCACACACATGTTTCATGTGTTTAAGGTTGAAATGACTGGAGAAGTTAGAGAAAAACCCAAAGACTCCAAGGAGTATAACAAGAAAACCCTTAGGTTGATGGAGTTTGTTCAAAATGAAGATGGAAAATGGGTGAAGAAAGGTGTGGTGACACCTAAGAAAGGGACGGAAGAGGGCTTAGATTTTGAGGAAGAAGATGAGGATGAGGAAGAGGCTAAGACTGAAAGGACTCCCAAGGGAAATAGGACCCCTTTGGGTGAGCAAACACATATCTCCACTACATCACTGTAGATTGGATCATCCTCCAAAATGTCTGCTGCTAATTCTCATGAGTCTCACCTAAGTCATCTTGAGGCTTACATGGCTGAAATAAAAGAGGAACAGAAAAGATTGGGTAAGAATATGGAGGACATGGCCACCAGTATGAAGATAGGTTTGAATATATTAAGAAGCCGCTTGCTGTTCATACAGAGCGTTTTGGGATTCTCGATAAGGATATGGGGGGTCTTAAGCATCAAGTCAACAACAACATTCATATGGCCAGTACGGTGATTCAAAATACTGTTGATGAATTCAAGCTACCTCTGCTGAGCTTCAGACTTTTGTGAAAATCAGCTGAGGATGTTGTTCAGGCCACAGAGGTGCATATGAATGATGATCAAAATCTCGTCCTCATGTGCTGAAATGGATATATTGGTTCTCCAACATGGATGGAGTGGTTGAGGAAGTTTGAAATTCAGTACCTTCATCCTCCTATGTAGAAGACACCTCTTTCCACACAACCTTCTCCTACCTCCACCAAATAGACAATTGTTCTTAACCCTTACCCTTTACCCTATTTTTGATCATGCAAAAGGGGGAGAAGTTCTAAGTTATTATGTTGACTTCTTAGCTCTTACTGAGTACATTTCTTTTATATTAACCTTATTTTTTCCTCTCTCTATTTGTATGTATTATATGTAAATCCTAGGATTAAGGCAACCCAAGAAGGGGGTGAATTGGGTTTCAACACTTTTTCGAAACTCACCCTTTAAAAAGTGTTTGCTAGCTACAAGTCTCACAAAGAGAAACGATTGCAATAAAAGATTAAACACAAGAATATATATTGCAACTCAAATATGGAAATAAAACTTAGAACAAAAAACTAGTAGCACAATGTAAGGAGATAAAGGAAGAGAAGCAAACACAAGATTTTTAGGTGGTTCGGCAAACCCGCTACATCCACCCTCAAGCTCCTTTACCGAGCCTTGAGGTTTTTCCACTATGCTCCCTTCAACCAAAGGAAAGTTTCCTTACACTTGAGCTTGAGAAACACCTCTTCAAGCCTCAAGAACGAGTTTGAGAACAAACCTCTCCAAACTCCTTCTTTTGATGAACAACCCTCACCAAAAGGAAACAAGAGAATCACTCTCTTAAAGTGTATAGGATGAACGAAAATGCTCACTAAAACTCCCTTGATGGAGTAGATGTTACAATGAGAAATTTCTATCTCTTAGGCTTCACACAATAATAAGGATGTGAAAGTGTTGATTATGTGTGAATGATGTTTGAATAAGGATTGAAAGGTTTTTGATCACTCTTAGCCTTGGTAAAATGATTTTGGTCGTTCAGCAACTTTTAAAAGGCGTAGGAATGAATTTATATAGGCTCATAAGAAAAATAGCCGTTAATAGCCGTTGGGAGTCGAGCTGTCAAAAATTCACGACGATCGATCATTCGAGCTGTAGGTTTACGTTACCCAACGGTCATAATGTCAGAGGTCAGAACACTCTTTTCTTCATTTTTCAAACTAAATCGACTATACCAAGCGGTTCGGTCGACCGCTTCACCAGCCGATCGACCTCCTCAACTTAAGCACATGATCCGGTTGTTTTAAAAACACGATTTTGACCAACTTAAAATACCCAATTTTAAAGACTAACTTCCCATAAGTATATAAAAAGAGTTTTTGGAAGAAGGTTTGTTTTGGATATGCAAGTGTGTGGTTCAAATCCTTGTTAAAGATGAAGTCTTAGAGTTACAAAGATTACCGTAGCATTTTGAGTCTTCACTTTAAGAGCACTTCCATTGAAGGAGATGTTACTTGATCGCTTCGTGCTCATTTTGGATCCGCTTTGCTTCACATCTTTTACTTAATTTTATATACATTGATTGTTTATGAAATTTCTTCTTTGATTGTTGATTGTACCAAGGGAAGTTGATCATTCATACTCATTAAACTTTATGCATAAATTTGAAAAATTGCTTGAAAGAGTCATTTAGCATAATATGAGTCATACATGAAATTACAAATTATGATATCTTGTTTTTGGTCTACAAAAAGGGTGTACTTTACAGGAAAAATACAACAAGGAAAAAGCTATGATAAATCTAGGAGGAAAGCCATAAAAGCCTCATCTTGCAAAGAAAAGGCATAAATTCACTTTAAAAACTTGTTTTTCTGCATAGCTTCTCCAAGCAGTGAACCCTCAAAGGAAAGCACTTTTTACTCCTAATAAAGCATAAATTTTTATCCAAGCAAAGGAAAAGCATTCTAATGGATTCCAAAGTGCTACGGGGCATATGTTTCATCATAATCAATCCCTCCTTTTGATTATAGCCTTTAGCAACCAATCTAGCATCTAACAACATCCTCATCAACCTTGACCTAAAGACCCATTTTTGAATAATTTTAATCCATGGGTTAGGGACAACCCAAATTGTTTCTCTCAAATTGGTTTAACTCTTCTTGCAATTCCAAAATTCAACTTTCTTGTTTTCGCTTCAAGAAAAGGTAGATTCTTTTAGACTCAAATGCAAATATTAAAATATTTAAAGTGAAGCTCTTTCTAGTTCCATAGAGACAAATAATTAACCTCTTCGGGTTGAAATCATTCTTTGGGTGAATCAAATGAAGTACCTCAAACAAATTGAATAATTGGTTCACATGGATTGGTTCTTCTTTTGATGGGTTTCCTAGAAACTAGGGCTTCTTCAATATCAAAGCCCTTACAAACGGGCCAAGTTTTAAGCTCATAAGCCTGAATTCCGACATGTGGGATACCCATTGATTCTTCAACATGGAGTCCTTTTGTTATAAACTCTATAAGCTTTACTCGAATTAGAGTATCCAAGGAAAATTCCAACATCGGTTTTAGAATCAAATTTTCCAAAGTTGTCTTTGGTATTTAAAATGAAGCATTTACAACCAAAAACTTTGAAATAATGGATGTTGGGTTTTCTATCTTTCCAAAGCTCATAAGGAGTTTTCTTTAAAATGGGTCTCATAGATACTCTATTCAAAACATAGCAAGAGGTGTTGACGGCCTCGGCCCAAAAATATTTTGGTAACTTATTTTCATTCAAAATAGTTCTTGCCATCTCTTGAATAGTTCTATTCTTTCTCTCAACAACCCCATTTTGTTGAGGAGTTTAGGTGTTGAAAAATTATGCTCATATCTATTCATGTTACAAAAAGATTCAAACTTCTCATTTATGAATTCACCACCGTGGTCACTTCTAATGGCCACAATGGTGTATCCTTTTGCATTTTGCACCCTTTTTGAAAATTTAATGAACTCATGAATGGCTTCATCTTTTAAAGCTAAAAACAAAATCCAAGTGAACCTAGAGTAGTCATCCACAATTACAAAGGCATAGGACTTTCCACCAAGACTTTGAATTCTTGATGGACCAAATAAATCCAAATGAAGTAATTGTAGAGGTCTACTAGTTGAAATAAAGTTTTTGGATTTAAAAGAGGTTTTCACTTGTTTTCCCATTTGACAAGCTTCACAAACTTGATCTTTTTCAAAATTCAACTTAGGTAGCCCATTCACAAGATCATGCTTAGAGATTTTCAAAATTTGATGCATGCTTGCATGACCCAATCTTCTATGCCATAGCCAACTATCATTTACATTGACCACAAGACAATTATCCACACAAACATTTTGATCAATGTTAATCTTGTACACATTTGAGTTCCTATGGCCAATAAACAATAATTTTCCATCTATGACATTTTCAATAAGGCATCGAGAAGATTCAAATATAACTCTATAACCTTTATCACAAAGTTGACTAATACTAAGCAAATTATGCTTCAATTTATCAACCAATAGGACATTTTCAATTAAAGGAATGGAGTTACCACCAATATTACCTATACCAATGATTATCCCTTCGGAGTTGTCGCCAAATGTTACATTTCCACCTTTGATGGTTGATAGACTTGAGAATCTTGATGGGTCACCGGTCATGTGTCTTGAACAACCACTATCCAAGAACCAACTATTGCATTTCTTCTTTCTTGAATCCTACAAAACAAATTCAAGATGAAGCTTTTGGTACCCAAACCTTTTTGGGTCCATTTGGGTTAGCCATAGTTCCCTTTGGAACCCATATCTTTCTAAGAGCTTTGCACCCAAGTTTCTTGAGAGGACAATCAAATATTAGATGTCCATTATTGTTGTAAAAGTTACAAGTATGAAGAGATTCATTTGAGGATTTAGCTTTGACAAAGAAGTTTTTGAAATACTTTTCATTTTTATGAGGCTTGTAGCCTAAACCACTTTTGTCAAAAACACATCTTTGATTGTTTAGAATGTTCTCCAAAGCTTTGCTTCCTTGAGTGAATTTTTCAAGAATGGTGTTTTGATGAGTAACCTTATCTTTGGAAGCTTTGTTCTCAATTTCTAAAGTTAAAACTTTTAGTTTCAATTCCTCATTCTCTAGTTTCAAATTTCCTTGTTCATCATTTAAGGAATCAAGGTCACTTGTAGCTAGTGAATGCTTCTTTTTCAAAACATTGTATTTGAGTTTAAGCTTTTCAAACGTAATGTATAACTCATCAAAAGCATTTTCTAATTCATCATATGAAGGTTTTGAATCTTCAAGATCCGAAAGATATACCTCATCATCTTCTAGAGCCATGAAGCACATGTTTGCGATTTCTCCCTCATCTTCTTCATCGGAGGAGCTTGAATCACTATCTTCCTAAGTAGCTTTCATAGCTTTCTTTTTATATTTGAGAAGTGGGCAATCCACCTTAATGTGACCGGGTTTCTTGCACTTGTAGCAAGTGATGTGGTCCTTCTTGTTGTCCATCTTTGGGTATTCCTTTTTGGCTCTTCTCTCTTAAAATCTTTGAAGTTCTTCCTTCCTTGCTTTCTCTTGAGGAAGTTTCTAAAATTCCTTGTCATGAGAGCAATATCCTCATCTCCACTATCATCATTATCTTCTTCAATCTCAACTACGGAGGATTTCAAGGCTATGCTTCTCCTTTTTGAACTTTCCTCATGTCCCTTCATGGTGATTTTGCGAGTCATAAGAGATCCAAGAAGCTCTTCCAAAGGCAATTTGGTGAGGTCCTTTGCTTCTTGAATAGCAGTGACTTTGGCTTCCCAAGTCTTTGGTAGTGACCAAAACTTTTCTCACAAAATCGGAGTTAGTGTACACTTTTCCAAGAGCATTTAAATCATTCACAATATTAGTAAATCTAGTAAGCATGTCACCAATGTTTTCTTCCGGTTTCATCTTAAACAATTCATAGCTATGAACTAGCATGCTTATCTTAGATTCTTTCACTTGGTTTGTACCTTCATGAGTGATTTCTAAAGAATGCAAATTTCTTTTGCACTAACTCAAGTAGATATTCTATTGAATTCACTTCTCTCTAAAGCACAATAAAGAATGTTCATAGCTCTAGCATTTATAGAAATTTTCTTCTTGTCATCATCGGTATACTCATTAACGGGCTTAGAGACAATTGTCTCACCTACGGCTTTCATAGGATAGTGAGGTCCATTTAAAATACAAAGCCATAGATCAAAGTCAATGGATTGAAAATAAATTTTCATCCTTGCTTTCCAATAGGAGTAATCACTTCCATTGAAGGAAGGAGGTCTAGATGTTGAGAGTCCCTCAACATGAGAGTTGTTGCTTGAAGTTGTCATTCTAACTCAAGATTGTTAAATCTTGCTAAAGAGAGCACCAAGCTCTGATACCAATTGTAAATCCTAGGATTAAGGCAACCCAAGAGGGGGGTGAATTGGGTTTCAAAACTTTCGAAACTCACCCTTTAGAAAGTGTTTGCTAGCTACAAGTCTCACCAAGAGAAACGATTGCAATAAAAAATTAAACACAAGAATATAAATTGCAACTCAAATATGAAATAAAATAGAACAAGAAACTAGTAGATAAGGAGATAAAGGAAGAGAAGCAAACACAAGATATTTAGGTGGTTCGGCAAACCCACCTACATCCACCTCAAAACCGAGCCTTAAGTTTCTCCACTAACTCCCTTCAACCAAGAGAAAGTTTCCTTACACTTGAGCTTGAGAAACACCTCTTCAAGCCTTAAGAACGAGTTTGAGAACAAACCTCTCCAAACTCCTTCTTTTGATGAACAACCCTCACAAAGGAAACAAGAGAATCACTCTCTTAAAGTGTTAGGGATGAACGAAAATGCTCACTAAAACTCCCTTGATAGAGTAGATGTTACAATGAGAAATTTCTATCTCTTAGGCTTCACACAATAATAAGGATGTGAAAGTGTTGATTATGTGTGAATGATGTTTGAACAAGGATTGAAAGGTTTTTGATCACTCTTAGCCTTGGTAAAATGATTTTGGTCGTTCAAAACTTTAAAAGATGTAGGAATGGCTTTATATAGGTTTCATAAGAAAAATAGTCGTTAATAGCCATTGGGAGTCGAGCTGTCAAAAATTCACGACGAGCCGGTCGACGCTACATGAACCGGTCAACCGCTGCAGGTTTACGTTACCCAACGGTCATAATGTCAGAGGTCAGAACGGTCAAATAATCGACCACTCATGAAGACCACTACAGGTTACAAGTCATAATGTCAGAGGTCGCTATTTTCTTCATTTTTCAAATTAATGTCGACCGCTATACCAAGCGGTCAAAGACCCGTCGGCCACTTCACTAGCCGGTCGACCTCCTCAACTTAAACACATGATCCGGTTGTTTTAAAAACACGATTTTGACCAACTTAAAATACCCAATTTTAAAGACTAACTTCCCATAAGTATATATATAAATATTTTGAAGTTGGAAGTTTGCAAGTTTTGAAGAAATATGCAAGTGTGTGGTTCAAATCCTTGTTAAAGATGAAGTCTTAGAGTTACAAAGATTACCCTTGCAGCTTGAGTCTTCACTTTAAGAGTACTTCCATTGAGGGGATGTTGGTTGATCGCTTCGTGCTCATTTTGGATCCACTTTGCTTCACATCTCAATTACTTCTATTGTTATAATCAAAATATTGATTGTGACTAAAAGCCAACATTATGTTGGCTGAACACTTGTATTGCTTTATCTAATGGATATCTATGTTTTTTAAATTTCTCCATTGGATTATTTATTTGTGCATCTGTTATGATTATCTAATGGTGATTATAAGGTATCTTTGAGTTTGTGAACTCATTGCTCTTAATTGTGAAAATTTGAGACTGCCTTCATAAGTAGTACTTCTTCATATTAAATTTTAAATGAATGGCAAATTGGAAGTTTGGGAAGTTTAGAGAAGTGTATAGAAGTGTTCTTTAAAATTTTGGGAAACCTCCATTTACAAAGGAAACTCTTGCAAATTTTTTTGTAAAATCTCAAAATCATTTTTGCTAAAATGTCTTGAAAAACTCCTCTTTGTTCTCAGGGGGAGCTTTTTCCATTTGTTAACAAATTTTTTCTTCTAAAATGGTTTTGTCATCATAAAAAAGGGGAAGATTGTTAGCCCAAGGTTGTTTTGCAAACAATCCATAATTGATTTTGATGATAACAAAAATTTCTAAGTACTTTGAAGACTTTTAGATTTTACCTTGTCAATCCACTATTCTTAAAATGCATTTCAAAAGACTGAGGTTACTCTTTTAATTATTTCTAATCATGCTTAACACTATACACAAAGTTGATAGATCAATTTTTCATTTTGTAGGTATTAAAAGAAGTGTTGAAATGGAATGGACACTTTCAACATGCTGATTTTTCTCTCCAGCACTGATAGTGTTGACACATTGAGGAATGATATCGACACATTGCACTGACACCCAAGAGCAGTTTTGTAGTATCGAGACATTGTTGGACTAGTGTCGACACATCGCATTGTCACCCGAGAGCTGAATTCATGGTGTCGAACATTGTACTAACACACGAGAGCATAATTTAAACCAATTTTTAAGGTGTCAATAAAATGCACTATTGAACTACGAAATCTTCACTTTGAGCCTTCTCATTTTCAACTAAATGCTAATTACAGGTTTTGAACAATGAAAATGATTGGATTTAGCCTCTCAAACTATCAAAATGCATCAATATTCACATGGTTATAGCATCTAAACATCAATATTTTGTCCTGTAGCTTATTTCTATATATTTCAATCACAGAATCTTAGAAGAAGGAAATTTATGCATTTTGATAGTTTAGAGGCTAAATCTGAAGATTTTAGTAGTTTAGACCTACAATTGATATTTGTTAGAAAGTTAAGGATCTAAAAGTGAAGATTTCTATTTCTCTTTTATAATATTGCACTTGTAATTATATTTTGGTTGGCTTATATTGTTTTGGGATTAGATTGTTTCATAACTAAAATTATCATCTTCCTCAACTTCCATCAATTACACTATTTAATAGGCTTTGTAACTCATTTTCATGTTTCCATCGCTGCAAAGTTAGCATAAGATTCTTCTAGTGATATTTAGATATGTGAGTTGGAGAACTTCGGGTTTGAGTTTGTTAGAGATGCTAGAGCCCTAGGTCTTTTGGACCCCAATTAACATTGACTCTATATTTTTTAGTGATTTAAGATATCATTTTCGTCACATTTTGTACTCAAATCAAAATTCATTAATTTACACTCTTTAATTAGATCTTAAGCTAAAATGAGTGAAAATTAGGTTACGTGACACAATCCTATAGTTAGATCCTATTAAAGAGTGATTATTCTTAATTAATGATTCGAAGGTGTGACAAAATTGATAGTTTAGACCCCTACAATATGACGTTAGTCCTCTAATTTGTGGGAGATAAGTGAAGTTTTCTCTTGATCAAATTTATTGTGGCATTGAAACAACTTGAATAATTTTTATTTATTTCTCAATAGTGCTCTAACCATACCTCTATTTGGATAGCAAAACAAAGAGCAAATCATGTAAGAGCAAGCAGTTTCCGGACATGTCATTCAACTCATGCATGTATCCATAGACTTGAAATTTATCGAGTGATTCCGCAACTTGCTGCATAGATAGACCCCACTATAAGAAATAGGATTACATGTGACAAAATTTTGGGTGTCAAACCAAATTTTGTTACCTAAAGTCACTTTTCCCTGACAAAACATTAATTTCATCACCCAAAATATCCAGGAGCGCGATAACCGTTTGGACAGGTCCAAAAACCATTCGGACGGACTTGTGGTGTGACAAAATACAGGTCGTTATAAATGAGTGACAATTAGTATCGTCACAAATATTTCATACCTGTTCAGACAAGTTAAAAAACGTTCGGATTTATATCTGGGTGACACAATACAAATTGTTGTAAATGAGTGACGATCAGTATCATTACAAATTTTTATGCTCATCCATCTCTTTAATACTGTTCAAACAAACTTTAGGTAACGAATAACAATCATCACTAGTTAATGACGCATTCAAAATCGTCATGCATACTTAAACTCGTCCGGGCAACATCATGTATGTCCCAACGAAAAAATGATAATAATGTTCGGATGCACGAATGTTGTTCGCATAGGCCGGAGTGCATCTTCAGCAAATGGTGTGGTTTCCATTGCACAATCTCACACACATAAAGTCGACATTGTCCACAACCACCAGACCGTCCAGACGGTAGTAGGTTCTGAAAGAATTTCAAATCTCTCTTAGATATGTATTTAATGAGGTTGAATTTGATTACGCCACGTGTAAATCTAATAGTTGGATATCGTCCGAACAGTTTTTATAAGCGTACGGATGCCGAACTGGTAACTTAAAAACAGACAGAGTTGTCAAAATCACACTCTCATCCATTTCATTTCTATTTTCTCTCAAACCATTTTCTCTCTAGCTTCATAATTTTTTTTGATATTTCGGGACCTATGCTCACAAGGCTAGGTAACACCTACTTCGTGTCTTTGTATTTCAATTTTCACGCATGTTGATTGTTTTTGGGGTGGATAATATGGTTGTTTCAATTTTTTGTTCATCGAAGAGCCGTCCAAATGGTTTTCAAGATGTTTGGACGTCTTATATGATAATATTGACATTTTCAGTTTAAATGTCTTGTTTCTTATTCATTCGGACGATATGACTATACGTTTGGATAGATATTTATTAGAAATGGTGTCGTTTTGTAGTCGTGCAAACGGGTTTTGATGATGTTTGGGCGGTTTTTGTCAGGTTGGTCATGGATCAATCTGAAAAAAATATCACAAAGATGAATACCCAGACAGAGGGACCAGCTTAGTCAGACGCTATGGTAGTGGAGCTGAAGGAGAGTATCCGAACAATGGTAGAGCCGACGTAGTGCATGGATATCCATACTCGCTTGACCATTCTAGAGAATAATTATGCTCTAATAGGGGCAAGTCTGAGAGAAGAGGTGGTTGCTATGCAGATCGAATTGACTTTCGTGACAGAACTCATGTCCTAGTCGTAACAGTTTCTTAGTAGATACAACTGTCCGATATATTGCAAGCTACGACATGGGCTATTAGAAATGGGTCAAAGCCGTCGGACAAGATCGATGAGCTAGCTCATCCTCATGATTCCATTTTAGCTATTTTATTTATTAATTATGATTTATCGTTTTCGTACTTGACGAGATTTTATTAAATGAGTTTTCATGAGACTAGTGTTTTAGCTATTATTTACTTTATGATTAACTTGTACATGTTTTCAGCTTGTTATGAATTTTTCGTTTGAGATCTATCTTGATATTTTATATTAATTATACTTTTTCATTAGATTAAATTTATTACAATTTAAACGGATGGTTAGTATGAGTGCTAAGTAACAAAACAGTTAGTATAATTAGTTATAAAGGACGTTTAGTAGAAAAGCAGACAAAAGCACTATTAGGAATTGTGCTAATCCCCATGTTCCTTCTAGTCTTGTTTTGTTTCAAGAGCCTCCTTCTTCCCCGTCCCTTACTCTTCTTTTGAAAGCCATCATCCTAGATTTTTTTTTTGTATGCCGAGAAAAATACCTCACTTTTCTTCAAAAATTGTTATAAAAGTTCCCTCGAGTCCCTATAAAGAGAATGACAAGCCCAAGGCTTAACTATAAGTATGAATTAAATAAACTAAGTTTAAATTTTGTGGTGAAATACACTCGGCTAATTAAACGATTTAAATAAATTAAATTGGGTGAATTAAATCAATAAAATTTGGATTGTTGTTAACCGTCTACACGGATTAACATAACATTCGGACGAACAACTTGAAAGGAAACTGTTTGAACGGATGAAAATCTCATCCAGACGTTTACATAATTGTCGCATGACTTACATGTGCTTAATGAGGATGACGGATGCAATTTTAAAAGTGTTTAGAATGGTGTCCAGACAGTCCTATGTTCGTCTGGACAGTCACAAAACTACCACATGGCCTACACATGTTTAACTAAGACTACGGTTCAAAATAGTTGTACCGTCTAGATGGTTACTCTAAACATCTAAACGGTACGTGGTATTTATTCAACCAAACGTGGGCTTCTATGTTGCACAATGTCAAGAGAGTCTCACAATGTCAGGAGAAGACTCTCCTGACATATTTATGAGTGTCCATACGCATTTAATATTTGGAACTGTTTCAAATGATTCAACGTTTGTCATTTAATAGTCGAATTTCATTCGGCCACATATGACTACGGCAATTTGTTGAGTGTTAGGAATGTTTTGAATGTAATTTTGCATCATTTGGTTGTGCATTTGGAATTGTGTGGGAAGTGAAGGCCAACTGCCATGGCTGAGTTAACTCGGTCATCTTCCTCGATGCGTTCGAATGGTATTTGATATCGTTCGGTCGATGTATCATATCTTTTATTAAAAAAGTAGTCATTTTCTATCTGTTCAGATGACTTTTCTAGTCTGTCCAGACAATTATTTATATTAATTAGGAATTTTTTTTCAAATGTAACTCATCTAGACTTCTTTGGTGAGCTGTTCGGACGTCTTAGTGAAAACATTCACCATGTTAGAATTTAAACATATCCTAATAAAAATATGTCCGGACGCAGAAACTAATGCATTGGGATGCTATGTGAAAACGTCATAGTTTAGATGTTATTTGGACGGTTGTTTCCATCCGTATGGACGTTTCTTTATGTCAAACTGTGATGCTTCTCCAATGTGTTTGATGTTTGTGCCACTCGTGTGAACAACTGTTTAATTGTGTAAATTTTTTATATCCATCTGAACTTATTTTTCATCTATACGAACGCCTTTTTAAGCCATGTGAATGCATTTTCTAACCGTGTGAACTCTTTTTTGGAGGTTAAGAAAAAATGATTAAGCGTCAGCGCAGCATGGGTAAGGGTTCAAGTAGTCAGGCAGAATCTAATTTTGATTCACCCTTATTGATTGAGCAGCATCTAGAACTCATTTTATCTCGATCAATCATTATTGAGCGACGAGTTGTCCTGGCAGATTTCAACGACCTAGGGTTGGGTACCATACTTACAGTGGATGGGTGTGGCCTCTATGGATTTAGTCTGAGAGCTTTATACTGCGGTTCTACTAGTGCCCAACATCTCGGATGCTTCTTGGGAGGTCAGCATCCACAACACTGGGGTCATTTTCTCGCCGGATGAGTTGACGTGGTTTATGGGCTATGAGAGGCCTGTTGATGCTTTCCCGATGATCAGGCTTCCCGAGGAGGTCTGACCTCCTGCATTTGAGGTATTTCAGACAATGGTGAGTCTAGATACAGGGGTGCTAAAGGGTTACAACATTCAGCATTGGCACTTGCTTCCCTTCTGGTGCATCATGCATCTCATCTTTGCATACTGCATTGACCCAAAGAAGCACACTACGGAGTACCCGATTGCACGGCCCGTGCTGATGTTGCTAGTACCACGTGGGACACCAGTTGATCTGGCTATGTATATCTTTATGAAGGTCCAAGCGGAGGCCCTCTCACATGAGTTATCGGTGCTGCCTTACGGACTTCTACTGACACAGTTTCTTCATGCAATGCAGGTACCCAAGGGCATTGAAAAGTCTAAGGGAAGCCCACTTCAACCCATTATTAAGACCACATAGTCCTGTTCTATGGCTCAGACACGTCGACAGCTGGTGTGCGCATCTGCTATGAGACGTCAAGAGCAGCCTCCATAGTTTGAGTCGGGAAATCCCGGTCAGAGTTCGACCTAAGGATCTTAGATAGAGCAACCTACATGGGCAGATCACTTTGTGTAGGATCTAAAGATGCAGTTATGTGTACAGTGCGAGCAATGATGCAGCCCACCCATGAGGCTCTCAATGATATTAGTGATTGGCTCATGACTCTGGACACTAAAGTCGGCGAGCAGGACTCTCAGTTGAAGGAAGAGATTGAGTCAATTCAGTTTGATCTGAAGGCAGTGGCATATTCAAAATAATTGCAAGCACTCATGAGACAGGACAAGGATATGGAGGAGCACAAGAAGAAAGTCAGTGATTTTCTCGCAATCTTGGATGAGTTGTTCAGTGATATTATCATGTTATGTTATTATGTTATGTTATTTATATTTTGGACATTTTATATAATTTTATACTTGGTTTATATTTTGGACATGAACATTTATGGATATTTTTGTTTATTCAAACTTAGTACAACATGTTAATTTATGTTGTGTTTTTCTTTTCATTACACTACTTCAAACCTCAAAACTATTTTACACTATTATATCTATAACTATATACTTTCCATCAACATACTTAGGCTTATATTTGTTATAAACACACTTGGGATATTAAAAAATTGGTTATAAATTGAATGGTATGAGTTATAAAAAAAAATATGTTCGGACAAAACTGTTCGGACGGTTATATAATCGTTTGGACGAGTTACTATGAGGTCAAACGGTGTCACGTATTGTATAAAATAAAACGTGCGGACGGAAAAAGAATACGTGCCGACGATAATGTTAAACATGGATTGTTTGCAAATATATGAAATTGTGATGCACACATTGATTATTGGGATGCAAAATGATGTCGTTCAAATTGTGATGTCGGGCGGACGTTTAAACTAAACGTCCGGATGGATTCGTTTCTAATCTTTTTTTACATGGATACGAAAAATGCAACACCTGAGATTTCTATTTTAAAATTATTTGAATTTGTTATTTGATATTTGAATGTCTTCTTTAAATTTTAAATTTGAGTTTAAGTAATTTAAAATAGTTGAATCTTTATCTTTGACCTAGTCAAACCTTTTTAAAATTTTAAAGATTTTACTATAGTGATTATTTAAAATTAAAAGTTTTAGAGTTTAAAAGGAAGTCTATTACTAATGTGAGCCTATATATATATATTTACATATTGGTTTTAATTTTTGCACACCTCAATTTTACGCCAACAAGGGGAAAAAGAATGATTTTTTTGCTTTCAACAATCTAGATGAATTTTCTTGAAGCAAATTCAGGTATTTCGAATTTCTTGATATTTTATTTGAATAATTTTTATGAGAGATCAGACCATAGGGTGTCTAGATCAAACCCTATTTATTTCTTGATTTTCGGAATAGTTTTGAAGTATTTCCTAGAGTAATTGAGATTCGGGTTCAAGATTCGTGCAGAGAAAATTTAGGTTCTTAATCTGAATAGTCAATCGTATTATATTTCTGTATCCTATCTTAGACATAAAAAATTTATTTTTAGATATTCCGTACTAGACATCTTCAAGAAGATTGAGTTAAATTTTCGTAATTTTTGGAGATGTATTGCTATGGTTTTGAAAATCCAGAAGTTAGGCTTAGAGAAATCAAAATTGCTGAGAAAAATTATTCGATACAGATCGGAGTTTTGTACCTAATGACATAACTAGGCTTCAAATTTCGGCATGAAATTTTATGGGTATCTTTATAACACATATATGAATTGTTGGTATAAATGTTGGGATTTTATGACATCAGAAGCGATCTTTATGAATTTTGGAATTGATGAGTACTGAATTATTCAGGGTATAGTTTGACTCCATGAACAGAAATGAATTTCGATTTTATTCACTGAGTTATATGACGAATTTCGATATGAAATTTTACAAGTCTATAGTTAACATCTTAGGAAAGAATATATTTTAATTTGAATATCTTAGGGAAATCCAAAATAGGTAATTTATATTTTAGAATCTGAGCAGTGAATTTCAGATTTAATCTTGTCGTCCAGATTTAGAGTTTCATTTGTGTTTTTCGTTTAAGCATATTATAATACATTAAATTTTGTATTGATAGGTGCTAAGCCAGAGACCTATTTGATTGAAGATCTAGGTAAGCGGGATTATTATGCCAGATTTTCTAAACAGACTGAGGTGATATTCAAAAATTTGCATGTTTTTATTGAAAACCCTTGGAGTTTTCTAAGCATTACTTTATGATAAATTGTCAAAGATTATAGCATGAAATGTGTAAACATGAGCCTATTTTTAAGTCCAACGATATTTCATGATGTTTTCATTGTTTAGATCAAAGGTTTTTGATATTTATTTGTTATTCAAGATTTGTGCATGAAATTTCATGAAAAGAAAAGAAAGATGCAAAGTTCAAAGTGATGTTTATTTTATGATATGTTATATATGTATTTTCAAACCCTAAGGCCCAGAGTTACAGAGACAGCGCATTGGTACCAATTGCAACCCATTCTAGAAATAGAGTGGCTTATTTTATAGATTCTTATCAAGTGCACACTTGGACATGGCCAAACCTCAATAAGGAAGAATTCTACCCATAGTATTGGCTTAGTTTGGCTGATCTACAAATTAAGTAGCAACTTCACAACCCTGTCATAGGGGTAAACATGACCCACAATTATTGCCAAATAAATTTTCTATAGTATTATGTTATAAAGGTAAAAGTGTTTTATTAATAAAGATGTTTTGTTGAAATTGCCAAAAACAGCTTTCAATAGTTTAAAAATATTTTAAATATTATGTCTCTTACTGTTACAGTGTGGCTCATGGGATACACACTAGTATAATGACTTTGTTTATTGAGTTGTCGAACTCACCCGCAATTGTTTTCTTTATTTTCAGATGTTGATCAGGAGCGTGTCGATAGTCAGGATTAGATGGCATATGGCGGACAATTAAAAGATTATTAGAATAAATATTTGACTCTGGTGTCAATCTATTCATATTTAGATTTGTCTTTATGTTGTGGTAGAGTTTTAAAGAAGTTGATAATACCTTGATCTTTAGAGAATTTTATTGAAACTATTTTTTTTAATAAAGTTTATTCCACAAATTTTTTTAAATAAGATTTTATAATAAAATTCTAATTGTTTATGGTTAGTAAGTCACCCTCTAGCCTTGGAGATTAAGGGTGTGATAGTTTGGTATCAAAGCAACTGGGTTATTAGGTTCTGTAGACAATTAAAGAGGAATAGGATTGGATTAAGAGTTTTGAGGATATGATCAGGTAGACTAGGTTGTCTGTTTGAAATTGTTTATTGTTTGTTATAATTGTTTAATTATATTTTGATAAGAAATTTTGAGCATTAGTTAATATTTTTGGATAGCCTCACGTCATAACTATTGGAATCCTAATAATCTAAATAACTGTGAAAATTCGGGTAAGACCGGAGAGGACAATGTGGAAACCAACTTGAACACTGCTAGAGTATTATATGAGGTAGCACAACTGGTTATGGTGGAGATTGCTCGGAATGCTGAAGGCAGGAACTGATGTGTTAATACAAAAGGCTGCATGTTTGAGTAGTTCAGTCGCTTGCACCCCTTAAGTTTAAAGGAAATGCAAACCCAACTGCTATAGAGAATTGGGATCAAGGGCATGTTCGTTTTGAGAAAATTTTAAGGATTTTAAGTATAGTGTGAATATTTAGGTAATGTTTGGGCTTTATTGGCATGCGTGTAGAAGTTGTTGAGTTGTATTGATGTTTGTAATAAAGGTAATGTTGAGTTGTATTGGTATGAATGTAGGAGTAATGTTAGGATTGTGAGTTTAGAAAGTTGGATTCAAATTCTAAACTTTTTCTTAAAACGAACATGCCCTAGGAGATTGAAGAGATGTTATGTCTTCAGAGGTGCATTGATGAGCAAAAAGTTCTTTTTGTTGCATTTAAATTAACTGGTAAGGCAAAGCGTTGGCGGAATTGAAGAAAATTACTTTTGGAGCTGGAGCCTAAAGGAGCAACTATTACGTGGGAAAAGTTTAAGGAAGTATTTTTCGAGTGTTATTTTCTCAATTCAACAAGGGAAGTTAAGGCAAGAGAATTTGCTACACTGAATCAAGGTTTGATGACGGTCCAACAGTATGCATCTAAGTTTGTGGAGTTGAGACCTAACCAGTAGAGAAAAATCTCACAGTAGCTGCTCCGTCAAAGAGTTCTATCGTATATAAGAAGGTAATTAGAGTTTGTCCAATAAGTACAGATGGAAAAGTGCTTCTAGCAAATCTAGTTGTATTGAACATGCATGGATTCATTGTTATCCTAGGGATGGATTGGCTAGCATCAAATTACGTGAATATAGATTATCAATGCAAGGAAGTGATTTTTAAACCCCAAGAAAACTTAGAATTTAAATTTATCGGGTCGTGTGTGCATTCCTTTCCGCCATTAATGTCAGCCATTCCAGCGAGAAGGCTACTTTGTGAAAGATGTCAGGGTTATTTGACTTTTGTAGTGGAAGCACCAAAGAATGAGAAGAATTTGGAACAGATTCCAGTCGCGAAGGAATTTTCTGATGTTTTTCTTGAATATTTCAATGAATTGCCCCCGGATCATGAGATTAAATTTTGTATTGATCTACTCCCAGAAACAACACCAGTCTCTAAGGCACCTTATAGGATGGCACCATCGGAGTTGTTGGAACTTAAAGAGCAACTACAAGAACTATTAGAAAAAGGTTTCATAAGACTCAGTGAGTAACCTTGGAGAGCGTTGGTTTCGTTTGTGAAGAAAAAGGATGGATCGTTTTGGATGTGCATCGATTACCGAGAACTTAATTGAGTCACGATTAAGAATAGATATCCATTGCCATGCATCGACGATCTTTTTGATCAATTACAGGGAGCACAAGTCTTTTCTAAGATTGATTTTCGTTCGGGTTATCACCAGTTGAAGATTAAGGCGGAGGATATTTCAAAACAGCATTTTGAACTCATTTCGTACTCAGAATGGCCATTATGAGTTTTTAATGATGACATTTGGATTGACTAACGCACCAGCTGCATTCATGGATATGATGAATAGAGTTTCTCATGGGTATATTAGATCAGTTTGTTGTAGTCTTAATTGATGACATCCTAATCTGTTCAAAAAATCAAGAGGAGAATGAGAATCATTTGAGGTTAGCATTGCAAGTATTAAAAGAGAAGAAATTGTATGCTAAACTCAAAAAGTGCATGTTTTGGTTGGAGAAGATCGCATTCTTGGGCCATCTCGTCTCGAAGCAACGCATTTTTGTAGATCCAAGCGAAGTGGAGGTAGTTGTGAATTAGCCAACACCAACCAACGTTTACAAAGTAAGGAACTTTTTTAGGTCTTACAGGATATTATTAGATATTTGTAGAGGATTTTTCAATGATATCAGCTCCGTTGACCACACTAACACGAAAGAATATTAAGTTTGAGTAAACAAAGGCTTGTGAACAGAGTTTTCAAGAATTGAAACGAAGACTTGTAACTACACTAGTGTTAACTATTCCATCTCGAAGTGGAGGCTTTGTGATATTCAGTGACGCATCACAGAAGGGTTTGGGTTGTGTGTTGATGTAGAATAGGAAGGTTGTTACGTATGTGTCTCGACAACTGAAGGGTTATGAGCAGAATTACCCTACCCATGATTTGGAATTAGCAGCAGTAGTTTTTGCTTTGATGATTTGGAGGCGTAATCTCTATGGAGAGCAGTGTGAGATATTTACTTAATTTAAGAGTCTTAAATATTTGTTTACTCAGACAGAGTTGAATATGAGGCAAAGAAGATGGTTGGAACTAATTAATGATTATGACTGTACGATTATTTACCACCTGGGAAAGGCTAATGTAGTAGTAGACGCATTGAGTATAAAATCATTTGGAGTTTCAATGTCTTTGATTAGTTAGCATCATATTAGAATGGACATGGAGAGATCAAGGATTGAGGTTGTCGAAGATGATCATAGAGTTCTTTTGGCAAGTATGGTGATTAAATCAACTTTGGTGGAAAGAATTAAGGAAGCTCAGTTGTTGGATGCAAGATTGATGAAGCTTATAATGGAAGTCTGAAATGGGTCAAAGTCAATATTCAACATATAGGAGGATGAGATATTAGGATATCGAAATCATTTGTGAGTGCCTAATGATGAGAATGTTAGGAGGGTTATTTCAGAAGAAGCTCATCGCTTTCTTTACACTATTCATCCAGGGAGTACTAAAATATATCGAGATTTGAGGGAGTCTTTTTGGTGGAACAATATGAAGAGGGCGATTGTCAAATTTGTGGAACAATGTTTAACATGTTAGCAAGTGAAGATAGAGCATGAAAGACCAGCAGGACCATTGCAGCCATTACAGATTTTAGAGTGGAAATGGGGGCACATCTCAATGGATTTTGTTTTAGGTTTGCCTCTAGCACCAATTGGGCAGGATTCAATTTGTGTAGTTGTTGATCGACTGAGGAAGACTGCTCATTTTATTCCAATCAAAGTTGGTCATTCCATGAAGAGGTTATTCTAGACAAAAATCCACGTTATACTTCAATGTTTTTGAGGAGTTTGCAAAAGGCTATGGGATATGAATTAAATTTTAGTACAGCTTACCACCCTCAAACAAACGGTTAGACAGAAAGGACCATTCAGATTCTAGAAGACATGTTGCGAGCTTGCGTGCTTGAATTTAAGGAAAGTTAGATTAAGTATCTACTTCTAGTGGAGTTTGCATATAATAATAGTTATCAAGCAAGTATTGGGATGGCACCATACGAGGCATTATATGGAAAAAGATGTCGATCTCCTTTATTTGAAGTACTTGATTGGATCAGTCCAGTGGCATATAGGATTGCATTGCCACCAAGTGTTTCGGGAATGCATGATGTGTTCTATGTGTCTTTATTGCAGAAGTATATTCCCGACCCTACTCATGTCATTGATTACGAACCCTTAAGGATTTAGGAGAACTTGACTTATGTGGAGAAATCTTGGACACAAAGGAGCACGAATTATGTACAAAGAAAATTCCCCTAGTAAAAGTGTTATGGAACAATCATTCTGGAGAGAAAGCTTTGTGGGAACTTGAGGAAGAAATACAATCAAGTATCCGCATTATTTGAAGATTGAGGTTGGAAGCTGAATTTTCAAGTCAGTAAGTTAGAACTTAATTTCACTTAGCAAATTCCGAGGATGGAACTTTTTAAGAGGGGAGAATGTAACACCCGAGATTTCTATTTTAAAATTATTTGAATTTTCTTATTTGATATTTGAAATGTCTTCTTTAAATTTTGAAATTTGAGTTTAAGTCATTTAAAATAGTTGAATCTTTATCTCTGACCTAGTCAAATCTTTTTAAAATTTTAAAGATTTTACTGCAGTGATTATTTAAAATTAAAAGTTTTAGAATTTAAAAGGGAGTCTAGTACTAATATATATATATATATATATATATATATATATATATATATATTTTTACATATTGGTTTTAATTTTTGCACACCTCAATTTTATGCCAACAAGAGGAAAAAGAAGGGTTTTCTTGCTTTCAACAATCTAGACGAATTTTCTTGAAGCAAATTCAAGTATTTCGAATTTGTTGATATTTTATTTGTATACTCTTTATGAGAGATCAAACCATAGGGTGTCTAGATCAAGCCCTAATCATTTCTTGATTTTTGGAATAGTTTTGAAGGGCTTCCTAGAGTAATTGAGATTCGGGTTCAAGATTTGTACAGAGAAAATTTCGGTTCTTAATTTGATCAGTCGATCATATTATATTTTTACAGCTCACCTTAAACATCAAACAATTATGATTTTTAGATATTTTGTACTAAACATCTTCAAGAAGATTGAGTTAAATTTCATAATTTTTGGAGATGTTTTGTTATGGTATTGAAAATCTAGAAATTAGGCTTAGAGAAATTGAAATTGCTGAGAAAAATCCTTTCATACAAGTTGGAGTTTTGTACCGAATGACATAGCTAGGCTTCGAATTTCGGCATGAAGTTTTTTGGGTATCTTTATAACAAATATATGAATCTTTGGTATAAATATCTGGATTTTATGATAAAGGAAGACATCTTTACGAATTTTGGAATTGATGAGTACTGAAGTATTCAAGTATAGTTTGACTACGTGAAGAGAGATCAATTTCGATTTTATTAATTGAGTTGTACGAGGAATATGGATATGAAATTTTACAGGTGTGTAGTTAACATCTTAGGGAAGAACATATTTTAATTTGGAGATTTTAGGAAAATCCAAAATAGGTAACTTATATTTTAGAATCTAAGTAGTGAATTTCGGATATAATCTTGTCGGGCAAATTTCGAGTTTCATTTGTGTTTCCGTTTGAGCGTATTATAATAAGTTAAATTTTGTATTGATAGGTGCTAAGTTAGAGGCTTATTTGCTTGAAGATCCAGGCAAGCGGGATTATTATGCTAGATTTTCCAAAAAGACTGACGTGATATTTGAAAATTTACATGTTTTTATCGAAAAACCTTGGAGTTTTCTATGCATTACTTTATGATAACATTGTCAAAGATTATAGCATGAAATGTGTAAACATGAGCCTATTTTTATGTCCAACATATTTCATGATGTTTTCATTGTTTAAATCAAAGGTTTTTTTATATTTATTATTATTCAAGATTTGTGCATGATATTTCATGGAAAGAAGAGAAAGATGCAAAGTTCAAAGTGATGTTTATTGTATGATATGTTATATATGTATTTTCAAACTCTGAGGCCCAGAGTTACAAAATTACAGAAACAGCGCATTGTTACCAATTGCAACCCATTGAGTGCACCCATTCTGAAAACTGAGTGGTTTATTTTATAGATTGACGAGTGTACACTTGGACATGGTTAAGCCTTAGTAAGGAAGAATTATACCCATAGTATTGGCTTAGTTTGGCTAATCCTCAAACTAGGTAGCAACTTCACAACCCTGTTATTACCAAAGGGATTTTCTATAGTATTATGTTATATAGATAAAATTGTTTTATTGATAAAGATGTTTTATTGAAATTGCCAAAAACAGCTTTCAACAGCTTATAAATATTTTAAATATTATGTCTCTTACTGTGATAGTGTGGCTCACGGGTACACACTAGCATAACAACTTTTCTTAATGAGTTGTCGAACTCACCCGCTATTGTTTTCTTTACTTTCAGATGTTCATTAGGAGCGTGTCAATAGTTAGGATTAGATGGCACGTGGATGGGTAGTTGAGAGATTATTAGAAACAAAATATTTGACTTTGGTGTCAATCTATTCATGTTTAGAATTGTCTGTCTTTTGATAGAATTTTAAAGAAGTTGCTTTTACCTTGATCTTTGGAGAGTTTTTTTGAAGCTACTTGTTTTAATTAAGTTTATTCCGCAAAAATTTTTTAAATAAGATTTTATAATAAAAGTCTAATTGTTTATGGTTAGTAAGTTACCCTCTAGCCTTGGAGGTATAAGCGTGATAAAGAAATGTTGTTGTTTGGGATGCAAAATGGTATCGCTCATTGTAAGTATCTGTGCAGACAGTGTGAAATATTAGGCGGCAATGAATTCCCTCGAAAAATTAGACATGTAGGTGTCCGCACGTTCTAAAATGCGTCTAGATGGGCTTTGTGCGAATGAAAAAAGAGCACAGACAGTGTGAAATGCAAAATCCTTCAAAATTTGAGATTTGAAGAAGATAAGAAGTTAGAATCTGATTTGGGCATTCAATCTCATTGAAGAAGGGGTGGAAGTAGCAACTCAAGGAAAATTTCACATTGGTTTGCATTTGAGGTTAGTGGGTTTAAAATTTTATTGCTTTTAGGATTTTATATTCTAAAATTATAGCAATTGAGTTAGGGGTTAGTTGTGATGTGTTTATATTGAAGTGATTGCGATTTAGGTTGATTTAGGGATGATTTTGTCATGATTTTGTCGAAGAACAGTGTTGTTCGACAATTACAGTCCGGATAAATTTTGGTCCGTCCGATCGATTTATGTATGGTTCAAACGATTTTATATCCGTCCGAACTATTTGTTGTTGTTATGTTTCATTCATTCATTTAGTAGCCTTAGACCTATTTAAGAATTTCACCAATTCGGATAACAAACTAGGTGTAAGTCTTGAATTTTCAACATTATGGACAGTTTGAGTTTACAATATCCATAATGTGCATAATTGTATTCATCATTGTGACAAATGTGTTTAGAAATTTCGATGCAAATCTTCTTTTGTCCTTCAGATGCACATTCAACATTGAGTTTACACACCACTCAGCTTTAATGGTAGGTTTTTAAGCTCAATGTGGAAGGCGTATATTTGGGGACTGAGGAAAAACGCTGTCAAAATTTCTAAAGCATCGATCATAATAGTCGGGGCAGTTACATACAGTACATGATACTGTAAATTTAAATGGGATAATACTTATCACCCAAAGAAATAGGAGTTGAGTGTGAATGTCATCATTGTTTGCATTATTATTTGTATTTTTATCTTTGAAGGAACAATATGGATAAGAGTTGGATTTATGAGGCTAATAGACTCAAAAGTGTGAAGTATAGTGATGGTGTTCGAGATTTTATGAGTGTTGCCCGTAGTTATGTAGATAATCGTGGACTGATAATGGTATCCATGTAAGAGATGTAAGAATGTGTTGTTCCAATGCGTAGACGAGATGGAGGATCATTTATTCATAATTGGGTTTGACCAGAGTTACAGTCAAAGGGTATTTCACTGAGAATCAATGTCAGAACCTTTTAACCGGGTAGTGACTTTAGAACCTGAACTGAGTAGTGAGGATTTTGAGGGAAACATAAATGATGATATGAGAGACATGTTAGAAGATTTTGAGGTGGAGCAGGGTTGATGGAACGCTGGTCAAAATATGTCGGTCCTGAAACAAATGAATTGGGTTCTGGAGAAAGGTTTTCCACGTATACCAAGTTATGGGCAGATGCTAAGCGAGAGTTGTATCCCAAGTGTAAAAAGTACTCGAAGTTGTCCTTCATTGTTAGGTTACTTCATGTGAAGTTAGAGAATAATTTGACTGTAAAGGCATTTGAAGATGTGTTGGGGTTGATAAAAGATGCAATGTCCGATGGGGAGACATTTCCTAAATTTTATTATAAAGCAAAAAGTTAAAAAATAATTTGGGATTTAGATATGATAACATACGTGCATGTTAAATGATTTTGTACTGTTTTGGAAGGAGCACAATGAGTTACAAGAGTGTCCGGTGTGTGGGGCATTGTGGTGGAAGTACAGTTAGAATAGTAAATCAAAGATTTCTCAAAAAGTGTTGCGGCATTTTTCCTTGAAACTGAGGTTGCAACGGTTGTTTATATCACGACAAACGGCAACGGATATACTATGGCACCAAGAGAATGTGTTGTGAAAATGGGGTGATGAGGCATCCTGTAGACTATGTGGTATGGAAGGACCTCTATAAGAATTATGAATGGTTTAGTCAGGAATCTCGGAATGTCCAGTTGGGTTTGGCATATGATGGGTTCAATCTGTTTGGCAACATGAGCTTATCGTATAGTATATGGCCAGTAGTACTAATTCCATACAATCTGCTGCCCTGAAAGTGTATGAAGGCTTCTAGTTTTATGCTTTCATATCTTATTCCAGGTCCAAGAAGTCCCGGGAATGACATTGACGTCTACTTGCAACCATTAATAGATAATTGAAGGATTTGTGGGAAAATGGAGTGCATACTTACGACACGGCAATGTCAAGTTCATTCAAGTTACATGCTGCTTTATTTGGACAAAAAACTACTTTTCAAATTAATGGTAATCTCTCGGATTGGAGTATGAAGGACGGTTAGCATGCCCTAATTGCAATGCGAACACAACGTCCTTTTGGTTGAAACATAAGAGCAAATATTGTTTTTTAGGATATCGCCAGTATTTGCTTGCGACATATAGGTGGAGACATGATGTGGACATATTTGACGGAAAAAAAGAGTTTATGGAGGAAAGCTAACTGTCCATATCCCTGATGGACATACGGGCGGTGATGATAAGGCATCGTTGATGCTCTCAAGTCATCTTCGTTCGGAGATTTGGGTAGATTATGTATTTTCACTAACTCAATACTTATCGATTACGTATTTTATTTACTTATGATGATTATATATTTGTAGACATTTTATTATTATTATGAGTATTGAATATCTTTCTATTAGTATTATTTGTAGATTATTTTTAAATTTTTAATTAAATTAATTCAAATACGTAATAACGGTTCCAAAAGTAAGAAGACTGTCTACACGGTTTTGTTGACAAAATATGTGCACACGTAAACATCTGTTTGCACCCACTGTATGAACTATCATTCGTCTGCAAGGTAATTCTTCCGAGCACATAGTCCTAAAATAAATACCCTTCACACGGTACGAAATTCTGTGCAAACGATTGAATGGGTGACAGATGTATGATCATCGATGTTTCATTCATTCCCACAGGTTCAATAGACTAAGCGTCCACATAAACAGAATACATGTTTGCACAGTTTGTGAGGTGACAAATAACTATTCGGTTATAAATAAAATAACCGTGTGGACATTTTTGTAGACCCGTGCGTATGTTTGTTCCATGACAAAATGATTTTCGTCATAAATGAAATAAGCGTGCGGACGTTTTTATATAAATGTGTGCACAAATGTTCCATGACAAAAAAAATTTCGTCACATTGGACAAAACGTTCATACGTCTCATGCGAATGGGTGGAGAGTACTGGGCCATGACGAAATTGAAGTTTGTCAAGATAGCATAAAACCATTCGAATGGTGTAGTTTGCTGTATGAACAGTTTTGAGTGATGAAACACGAAAAATGTCATCTAAAACCTTTACTGACAGGCTTTGGGTGACAAACCGAGTAACAACTTGATTTTATCACCTAAAACTTTTGATGACTGAATATGCACTTTGGGTGAAAAAAATTTTTGACACCCAAAGTGCATTTTCTTGAAGTGCCCTTACCATAAATTTATCGAGTCCCAATAATCCAGCCATATACGATATTTGTCTCAAATGGTGCCATGCATAATGATGCTAGCTGTTGCTGCATTTTATGTCTAATCACAGATAACGCTAGAAAAAATAGGTCCAATCACAATAACCGAAGAGAAATTGCTTCCCAATGCCATGAGCAGAAACCATGGTAGTCTAGCAGTTATATATGCGACAAACCGAAGTTCCATCATAAAATAAAACATTGCAGTCTCAATTCTGGGACAAACCAAACCTCCCTAATACACAACAGCCAAAACCATCGGAGAAAGTTGCGAAACAGAAATAGACGATCCAATAGTTCATAGACAAGGGAACCCAGCCATTATGAAGACATCAGATTGGAGCACCTGCGACAACAAGAGGGAGCAACGTGACAAGGAAATCCACGTCTCAATTTCTGAATTGTAATTACAGGACAAAATGATGATGATGATGATGGGGGAGTCCCAAGTCTTGATTTAAGCCACTATGTATTTAATTAGCGTCGCAGACCCTGGAGGCCCATTAAGGTGGTGATTAGTCGTACTGGGCTCATTGAACTACACCTGCTGGTTGGATTACTGGAGCCCCCTCAAGTGCATTGCCATTGTTTTTTTCCACTGTAAATGGGTCCCCATACCAGTATACAGTAAATATCATGATTTGGAAAGGACTGTAAGGATGGTTTCTTTGATGTGGACCCACCTTGGCCTTCTCGTGCATAGCACTTTAGATTAATTCCAAATGGAACAGGTTAATGGGGTACTATAGTACAAGAAGATGGCTAGAGCTTTCGGCTGAAAAAGGCTATGGAATGAGAGGTTTACAGCTTTTTAAGGGATTTTCGTCCTTTTAAAGTTTGGGCACAAAGTCCTCAACTCTATTCATATAATTGACATATTCACGGTGGAAAACCTTTCGCTAGCAGGCCACAGAAGGGAAAAGGGCCAGACATGGACGCGTACATTTTGGTCAATCAGGCTATCCATAATTATTTTAGAATAGGGCCCATCTAGTGTAGAAGATAGAAAGACAGGATAAAATTTTTTTAGGAAAATATTACTTTTCGTCCTTAAATAACAAGGGCAAATATTATTTTGAGCTATCAAATTATCAATTTTATCATGTTAAATTCTCAAATTATTGAGATTTATCAATATATGCTTGTTCTGTTATAGGATCTAATGGTCAATATTGTGTTAATTTTTTTTTTTTATACATTTTATTCGAAATTTGATGCATTTTGATAGTTTGAGAATTTAAACGTGACAGAAATTTGAAATTCAGATTGATAAATAATATTTTGGTCATAATTCCGAGGTTAGAAGTGAAATCCTCCTAATTTTTTCTTCCCCTCCAGCCGGAAATGAAAAAGTTCATGAGGTCTTATATTTATCCACTAGTACTCGAACATAACAAATATCAGGTTATGCCGATTAATTAACAAGTTCAGTCACCTTATCCACCATCTGCTTTGGAGTTACCAAATGAGAAGAATACCTTGAGTTGGCAGCAGAGCGACCGATTCAGGGGCTCCATGTTCATCATTGATGACAAGTCCTACTTCAGCAAGCTTCTGGCCATCGGATTTGTGCATCTTGACATCAAACTCTGGATAGATCTTCCTCTTCAGCATCCTCCTCATCAGCTGCGGCATTACGAGGCAGTGAACAAATTCATCAAACTCAGCAAACTCCCTAATCTTGTCCTCTAAGATTACGGCCCCACCACATTATGAGCAATTATATGTATATATCTTTTCTAGGGTAAGCAGGAATTATATAGAAATTATATTGCTATATGAATTCACACCGACAAAACCAATGAACACCTGAGATTAGTCGCATAATGAAGCTGGGGATCGGCATGACACTCATAACACACATTGGGTGAAGACGAGAGGGCTAAGGGTGACTAGTAGTTTATGACTCGGAAAGATCACTAATAGGAGAGATAGAACGATACTAACTCGTTGCAGATTTTGGACCGGACGTGAATCCTCTTTAACGTAAGGAATAAACTTCTTCGCAAAAGAACGGCTACTCTTGGTTCGAAGGAATGGTTTTTCACCCGAACAGGGGATTTCGCGAGGATCAAGTTTTCCTTTCACATCAGCATCGGCCAAAAACAGATCTGCCAGCGTTATTCTTTCTCCCTTCTTTTTCTTTTGTTCGCCCTCCTTCTTGTCGGATTCAGCATTGAGCTTTGGAGGCCCCACACATGGAGTTAGAGAAGCACCAACAACATTGACTGCCACAGCAGGTTTACGAACGTTGTCATGCTTCAGACTTGACTCGAAATCTCCAAAACTTGGTTCAAATGTTGGCAATATCAATGGATTCAGTTCTTCATGGTCGACAATATTTTCGTTGGTGTCATGATCACCACCATCAAGTGAATATTGTTCTTCTTCGGCCTTCTCATCCTCTTTCTCACTCTGCAAAATAATATATTCCTTTCGTTGGTCAGAGGATTCTAGAGGAACAAACCCCAGCGTTCCAATTGTCAAAATGCCTTCCCTCCATCCATCAAGCACATCAACAAGGGCCGCTTTTTTAAGTAACCCTTGCTTGTCGATGTCATTTGTAGCGGATTCAAATGTTTTCACATTTCCAGCGAACCCATCTGCACAAAAAACGGAAATGTAGATAACTCATTCAAGCTTTGTGCCACAGTAATGAACTATGAAGACCTACATGGGGAATTAACAACAAGGATTATGCACGAGTCACTAAACATAGTACTCCACAAACTTCCAAGATTAATGCATGGACAACTGAGTAACAAAACAAACTATTAACTAGATTTAATAAAGACAGAAGTCATAAGACACACCCTTAAGGACGGTATGATTAAGCCTCTTGTGTACCCAGTTGAAGATCTGTCAGAAAGAAAGAAGCAAGAATGAGAGAAGTCCATTTATAATAACGAGGAAAGATACAGATACTCTAGCAAAAGAAGTGCATGCTTCTAACAACCCTCATTTCTTCTGTTTCTCTGCAAGTTGCTGAATGACTCTGTGGAACAAAGGAAATGTCAGAGTGAGTGATGAGGGAAAGAATAATGGGGGAACACCAAACGAGGGCCAAACGACACGTGGCAGGGGAAGTGGGGCCGTGGATTCAGAGATGTTCGTGTTGCGCATGGCATGTTTGAGGAGCCATTATGTTGGGTCTCTCTGGCATGATCGATGTGCCGAAATTCTCGAAAATGATTTGCTCAGCCCCTCTTTGTTGCGTGCTCTCCTATAAGACCGAGTAATGGTACTCTGAAAATTGGAGACCTGTCTAGTCTTGTTTTGAACCATTGTTTTCCCATATTTTTTCTTATATATATTACACTTGTTTACGACAGTACTTATCTGGAATCACGACTTATGTTTCTTCCCCTATTAATGTTTGTTTTTCCTGGATCTTCAGTATTCAGATAACCACTAACAACTGAACGACATACAGCTAAGATCACTTCATAACATAGCCTAATCAAACGAGAAGAGCCATTACTCTCATATTCTTACTGACAGATGAAAAGAGATGTTACAGCGAGATTAGAATGGTGAGCTAAAACATCTCATCCCCATGAGCCTGATGGGGCAGTTCTAATGACAGTTAAAGAGTTAGTTGAAGAAAAGAAGAGGGTTGTTCCAATAGTTCATGGTACGAGAGAAAAGCAGTGAAGTCCCAACTTTAGAGGACTAGCGAATAAATACATGAAGAAAGTGAAAGCAATAACAAGGCTCGAGGGTTAAGTCAGTGGAACTCACGGTGGAAATATATATTTGAGATTTAATTACGATGAGAAATATACCATATATTTGGGATGATCGATCTCAACATGCAACTCAGTATATATTCGAAAGGATGTAAGATATTTTCAAAACTCTTTTAGAGTTCGGTCATTATGTGATTAGTGTTGGTGACTCACAATTAGTACTCGCAGTATTATATCCAGACTGCAGTTCCCAAAACTGATCAGGATAATGTTTGGGGCTAGTGGGACTCATGCTAGCTAGCTGCTACTCGTGTCAGCTTTTGCGGTCAATTCATAGCGAATTCCGGGAAACAATTATCCCCACAAGGACAAGAGTATAGGAGCCTAATGCACAAACCTACCTAACAGAGGTTAATTGAAGAAATGTTCTCAATTCACGTACGCAGTACTCAACGACGAAGTAATGTATCCATCATAGCTACGGTTCGGCCTGATCGCCATCTATGATACAAAATAAATTTCTTGATCATTTATGTTACCTGTTGTAGACTTTCAACTTATTAATTTTTATATTTTTTATAAATCAGTCCACCTCACATGAATTTATCACTTATTCTAATCACTTATTTTAAAAGTTTAAATTGATAAAAAAATATAAATTTTGTTATTTAAATTATATTCTCTAATAATCTTTCTTACGGGTGGGTTGAATTTTCATTTAATTGAGAGACCCAATATATATATAATATTTAATTAAAATTTGAGTGAAGAGTCAGATTTTAAATTTAGAATATTTGTTCTTATATAATGTGAATGTACCACTTAAAAAGTATGTAACAAAATTATGTTATTTTTAAAACAGTATTAGCTACTCAAAATTTTAAGAAAACTACTTAGTCATTGTATTAATGGTAATTCAGTTAAAGAAGAAGATAAATAAGTCAACTCGATTTGGGTTACTATAGAATTTATTAATGCGTTTGACATCATTAGAACTTTTAAGTACGACTTGCTTTTTTGTTTAAAAAAAAAAAAGTACGACTTGCTTTCTAGATGTCATCTGTTGATTGGGCTTTCCTAATACTGCTGATTGGACTTGCCCAATTGTCCCTTTAATGCCCGCCAAGCAGTACTTTATTTCTCTGTAAAAACGAGCTTCAGTTTTCCTAAAACCCGCAGGATTAATTCAGCATGTATAACATTTCTTCTTAATTTATACTTCTTTCCCTTTGTGTGGATTGTACACTTTTGTATATTAACCTAATGACCCAGCAGCTGTGCATGACTCTACAAAAACTGGGCAGTGCTCTCCCACGTCATTGCAGGTTGAGCGCACTTCCAGAGGAGAAGACGTAGCGACCATTCTATTAAGATTTTCTTACGGCTTATTGTTACAACCTTCGTTTTCTAAAGATTCTTTTTTTTTTTTTTCGTCTCATTAACCCGCGCGCGCGTATATATATATATTATATATATATATACTATATATACTATATATGAACGTACTTATTAGGAGATTCTCTTTTTAATTTTTGACTAAAATAAAAAATTAATATAGTGAAATAATTAAAAATATGTGTTTTGCAGTTTATCTATTTTAACAAAAATTAATAAAAATTTTAATAAAAATGACAGTAATTATTTATTTTTAGATAATCACTTCATTTCTTCATATTAAAATAATAATATAATTTCTCTCTTTTTTTTTTAAAAAATAAATATTAAAAAAAAAAAAATTTTTTTAAAAAATAATATTTTTAATAGAATAGTAAAAATAGAGAAATTACTGTAAATGTTTTAAAAAAATTAATAATTAAAAAAAAGAAATATATATTTTTGATTAAAATAAAAATTCAAATACGAAGAAACTGTTAATAATCTCTCACTGTGAAGCATTTATCGAGATATAGGAATACAAACTTTACGCAACTTTCTACAGTGCAGTTATGTTATGGTTATCTTGATGTAGTCAATTATGAAGCACCGAGAGAGTACCGAGGTACGTAGAGTGTACAGGAGGACCAGAACTCTTATTTTCTTATTGGGGCACAGGATAACTACATGCTAGCTAGCGAGCAGGCTTCATAGGGGCAGATAATGCAGTACTTGCAGATAGAAAGTTCTATGAATATCAAAGATTATTAGCTGGAATTTCCCAAAAGAGCTGAGCCAAAGGGAAGCATAGCCATAGAAGAATTAGATGAAGTCCTGTCGATCGACAGTAGTTGGTAATGCTTTTGGCACCTAGTAAGTTGTCTGGTAGCAGCAAAGGCTAAAAAGCCTACAACCGGAAAAATTAGATGGTGAGTATCATGGACCGTAGGCTCCCCGGGCCTTCAGTTGCCGCCTAAAAGCTGGTACAGTGAATTTATTCTTGTCAAAGCAAACTCTTTTAAACATTCAGATGTGGTGGGGGCCATCGTTCGTCGTTCCCGATTACAAGCTTATGTTTTGTGGCCAGAGGAAAAGCGAAATTCAGGTATGAAACTTGGTGCACATATGGGAGGGATAATTTTTGAAAGAAAGAAACACATGTACAAGGTGACTACAAGGTCTGAGTTGGAACTTTATCTTGCTCTAATCTTGGAATGAAGCGAAGGGGATTAGAGGTGGGGAGTGATCGAACGCCTGTGACTTGTGAGGCATCAATTAATGCACATTTTACTTGGCGTCTGATCATTGAGCAACACCATCCACAGAACTATTGATATTACAACGTATACACAAGACTTCCCTCACTCAGAATTTTGTGGAGAATTATGGGTTTATTTCTGAAGTGGCTTCGAACTCGATCGATCTCAATGTCTTGAAAAGGTTTTCATTCCGAAACAAAATAACGCCTCTAAACATATTTTTAATTTCTCAACACAGTTTTCATCTCATCGTTAGTGTCGGTTTTCGCCGCAAAGGAAAACCAAAACCAATATTATTTTCTCAAAACCTAAAATACCCATCTTAATTTCATTCAGAAATTTGTTTCCCAATATACATTATTAATATACCACACTACTTTCGTAAACACCAACAAAAACATATCGTTAAAAATTTTACTTTCAAAAAGCATATTTTCTACGAGCACCCACTTTGATCACAAACGTACACCAAAAAAAAAAAAAACACACACACACATATTTAAAGTAATTGAATGATGGTAGAAAACTGAGGCTTTTACTATTCATACACAGTCATGTCTAGCTAGCTGCAGTACAGCTATCCATAGAAGTTGAGGCCTAAGGCGAAACTGTTAAACAACATTCTTTTTTTGTTAATTTCAATGCAATAACGTCATAAATTTTGAGAATTAATGTGCAGCATCCATAAATGTTTTTGGATATATATTCAACATTCAAAATTCTCACAAACAAAGTAAATTATATATACTTAAAGGAATGGTCATATATACTGTAATGAAAATTTATTAAAAGACAAAAATTAGAACGATAAAATCTAGCATGTTAAAATCAATAATTCATAAAATTATAAGGACTTCATCGTATTCTGTATTTTTTCCCCAGTTTTCTCTAATATCCGCCTTTTTAGAGCAAGTTAGACAAGAAGTTCCTTCCAAATGACTTTTTTTTAATTGTGTCTTATATATACTAACAAACGGCTCCTTTAATTGGTTAATTAGTACTGTAGTTAGAAAGGTAAACTCAGTGAAACTTTTTCACCTTTTACATCAGGGCTATAAGTGCATTTCATCCTTAATTGTTTATGGGTGCAGCGTCAGATTTCTATGGTCCTCAAAGGCCATGCCTTTTAGCCACACAAGTTTCTCTAATTGACCATGTGTATGGTCAGTAAAGGCCTTCTCAATCAAAAAGGAAAAACACCTCATGTGGTGGTCGCCTATGTCATATGGTATATAACCTATTATTCATGCGCTCGCCAGATATATATGTACGGCTGGGTTTTATTCTTTTTCGTTATAATAATTGTGATATTTTGTATCATTTTAGTGGTGTTAATTGGATTTCCTGTGGAACAATTACATCTATTGAAAGTATAAATTAAACCATATCATTTTTGTCATAAACTTGAACCTTCATTTTTTCTAAAATCAATCGGTGTCAAGAGAGCGTCGCTCAAGTTTATTATGATATTCAACATCGCATCTATCAAACTTGTTTTCTAAAATCTTCTTAGGGATTTTAAGAGTGCTCACAGAGAGCGGCATTGTAGAATTCCGATAGTTTTGTTGAACGGACAAATTTACATATAACACACAATTTTAATATAAATTAGAGTTGCCTTTTTGAAAAGAGAATAGACTGGTGCTCACAGAGAGTGACATTGTAGAAATCCGATAATTTTGATGAACAGACAAATTTACATATAACACACAATTCTAATATAAATTAGAGTTGCCTTTTTTTATCATAAGAGAATAGACTGGCCTCTTTTTATTCTCCATTCACTACTTTAGTTTGAACACAGCGAAATAGCACCAACAGCACCAACAAAAAGCCCTATTATAAGCATGGCACAGAAGTCAGCCACGATCCATAATTTTACTCATGAATAACATATAAAACCATCCATGTAAATGCTAATCGCCGTATACAAATCCATCCATTTGGCTATTTCGTGTAATTCAAAGATCTTTAGAAACACCGTGATCTAGTCTGCAAGATTACAAACTTTAAACAACATAAACAAGCTATTGAAGGAGAAAATGACTGTATCCAGTCACAGGAGGGTTGGGAGGTGGAAGGAACTGGCGCTCCTCCCGCCGCTAGAGACAATGAGGAAGAAAGTGAACTTGGCTATTGATTTAAGACTCAATAGAGAGGACCCGAACCTAGAGGGGATGAATAGGTTGTTAGTGTATAATCATAGTTGGCTTTAACTTCATGTGTAATTGAGTTTAATTCCTGAGATATAAAGTTGTTTTGAAGCTTCAAAGTATAACTGAAGGCAGTAGTGCAAATACACATTTTGGACATATGTTTTTGGGATTCAAATTTGATTGGAATATGCACATAATCAGTTAAAGCGAGATGGAGGTGTTACTTTTTCCTGAGAAAGTTCAAGTTCATTGGAAGTCAGATGCAAGTTTGACAGCTGTAACAGATTTTAATTAGAACGATTCTAACTGATTTATGGACGTCCAGAAGGCCAAGATGGTCTAGAAACTTCCTCATTATTCCTTGCATTACCCTCAGTATATATCCCCAATATTTTCTCATTGTTCATAACTTAGGAAATTACATAAATTGAGCCTTCATTGAAAAAGCCTCTCAAAGAGCCTCTTTTATTTTTCGAAGCTTGTTGTGTGCCCATTAAGGATGAAACCTTAAGATACATCGCCTCTCTTTAGGTTCTTAGTTCCAAATTTGATCACCATACTTTTCCCTAAAAGAAATTCAAGATCTTCAATGTTGCTAGAAATCTTGGAAGTCGCGAAATGCCTTGTTCTTAAGATACTGTTGGTGTTAGTTCATATGGAGGATAGCGTGCTATGAACAGGGAGGTAAAGTGTCTAAACTTTTTGAATGGATAAAAGGTTCTCACTCCCTATTGGTTGCAGATTTGGATGTGGTATTCCGAGTAAGAAATCGAGTGTGTTATCTTAGGAATTTAGGAAGTCTTGAGTCTATAGATCACTGTGTATATCAAGTTTAAAAAGTTAGTGAAATCTTTTCCCAGCCTATGGGCCCATAGAGTTTTTGTCTCTTGAAATTTTTTTCCAAGAGATTTTCTCTTTATAACCAAATATTGGTGTCTTTTTATGCTGATTGTTAATTTTATTGTGTTCTTGATTAATTGTTAATAATCTTTGAATAGTGGCTGAGAATTGATTAGTGTTCTTGGCTATAGAGAAACTGAGATAGAGATTCTGATGGGCATGATTTATATTCTGCATTGATAAATCTTGTTGTAGTTATATGCATATTGAAATTGTTGATTTCCACTTATGAAGTTAGTGCAAAAAGTTTTAGAAAAATTTGTAGAACCTATTCAACCCCCCCCCCCCCCCCCCTTTAGGTTCAAGTACTATTGTTTTGGGTCTTAAATTGTCTTGTTCATAGGTTCTTCCAAAACTTTTTTTTGTTCTCAAAACTATTATTGCACACACTCACAAGATAATCAACAATTTCAAGAAACACTAAATCTTAACCAAATTATATATGCAGATTACAACAATACACTATGAAGAGATAAAACAGTTTCTCTATGCTTCAAGATATCTAAGATAACAATCTTTAAACAAAGACCATAATGAACAGATTTATAATCAATCTACAATTGTTAAGATTAAAAACAAAAGATAAAATAATTTAGACTAAGAGAGAAAGAGATAAGCGAGACAAGAGATTTAAGTGGTTCGGTTTATGACCTACATCCACCGTGGGAAAGCCCAACTAGGCAGATTTGTGTATTCACTGATGTAAGGATGAGATTATAGAGAGGCTTTATTTATAAGCCTTTGATTACAATAGCCGCATTGCTTTAGCAATGTGGGACTCTAATAACTCTAATGCTCCCCTGCAAACTCAAGGTGGACACACGTTGAGTTTAGACTTACAAACAAATTCCCCATAAGAAAAAAAATGGTGGCGGAGAAGGGCGGATAGTCGCAGGAAGATAGCTCGAATCTGGCCAGATAAGGGTAGACAATCTCCTGAATATGGTTTGAGAGGGTCGCTAGAAGTTCACTAGGTGACGAAAAGCCCAGAGAAGAAGATGCCGAAAGGTCATCAAAGTGATGTCGGACAGGGCACCAGAAGGCTAGAAAGAAGATGCCGGAACTTTGCCAGAATGATGCCGGATAGGAGTCGGTAGGCCCGAGAGAAGATGACGGAAGTTTGCCGGATGAGGCGCTGGAAAGCCCAACAAAAGAACTAAACGAGAACTTGGCCATAGGATCAAAATGGCTTTGATACCATGTTAAGTTTAAAATAAAAGAGAAAATAATTTTGACTAAGAGAGAGAAAGAGAGATAAGTGAGACAAGATTTAAGTGATTTGGTACATAAACTTACATGCATTATGGGAAAGCCCAACTGGGCATATTTGTGTACTCATTAATGTAAGGATGGGATTACAGAGAGGCTTTATTTATAAGCCTTTAGTTACAATAGCTCACATTGCTTTGGCAATACGAGACTCTAATAACTCTAATAATAATTATCAATTAACAACAGTAGCTTAGAAAAAAAAAACAATTAAACAGCATTAATTGAATCAATCACACAAAGATAACACCAATAATGGTTATGAAGAGAAACCTTTTGAAGACATACTTCAAGAATAAAAACTCTACAGGCCTGATTTGGCTAGGGAAAGGTTTAACTAGAATACGAACTCGACATACAAAGTGATATATTAGATATACACAACATCCATTGCTATTCTAACTCACTTAACTTCTTACCCAAAAACCAAATCTGGATCTGCAACCTTGCAGGGAACGAGACCCAGTCTCTTCCATTCAAGCAAATTAGGACCTTCACCAATTTGTTCTTGCAAACGGTCTACATTGTGAAACTTGACACCAACTGCTTCTGGAATAGAGCCATTCAAACCATCTAGGGTACCAGCACCTCTAGAAAAGCGCTAAGATCTATTGGGTAATCTTGCAGTTATCAGAATTCTGATAAAGAACTAAAGAAAGGGTACTAAATCTTTCTGGTACAACTTTAGTTCATGCAGAGCAAACTATAGATAAGTTTATAGAGAGTATTGGAGGGGGAACACTAAGAGGCTTAGTCTCTGAAAAATTTCAAGGAATGTTATGAATTAAAGTGGGAGAAAATGAATTTATATCCTAAGGCTTCTGAGGAAAGAATCACAAAGGTACAAGTCATTTTGAATGTTACTAAAGTGGTTACGAACATTATGGCTAACATTCGTTATTCTTGATCAAACCTCAAGAGAACTCCAAGTGAACTCCAATATCTTTAGAAATAAAACAACGCTCCAACTTCGCGATATCAAACTTCAGGAAACTCCAATCAAACTTTTGTAGCTTCCAGAAAAACTTATAAATTGTTGACACACTTAAACCATGTAGAGCTTCAAAACCTTGGATCTAAGGAATAAGCAAGACACAACATAACATCAGGTTAAATGCCAACTAAATAACATCTAAAGAAAGGTTCTTGGGCGAGTGTATTTTGGTTTTAAAGAGAAGACAGAAGGTTGGATGTGCTTCTTTCGACCACGAGGTTTGAAAAACCCATTCATTTTTAATGGTTGCTTATAATCATTGGATGTGCTTCTTTCGGCCACTAGTATTGTCTCTTACTCCCTTTGGTCTGAATGGTGGGACGGGATCTACACTACACTACAAAAAAATAGACTTTTAGTGACAAAATTTATTGTTACTAAAAGTCAAAATTTCATCATTAAAAGAATTAATGACGAAATTTTTTCGTCACGAGGTCTGTTACCATATGAGCGTCACAAACTGTATTTCGTGAGAAACCTAAATTTCGTCACAAAAATTTTTTAGTGACGAAAATTTTTCGTCACTAAATATAATAATCGATTGGTAACTTTACCGATTGATCGGTGAAACTGAAGTGGTCGATCGGTGGAATCATTGATTGGTTGGTCTTTGTTTTGAAATGATGGATCGAAAGATAATACCGATCAATAGCCTATTTTAAGACGATCGATCAAGTACATAAAGGTGATTGATTGATAAATATTGACGATCGATCATTTCAGTACTACCAATTCGTTCTGTTTGTATAATCGATCGATCACTTGAGTTGGACGATCGATCGTTTCAGTACCACTAATCCATCGTGTTTGTCTAATCGATCAATCTTTTAAGTTGGACGATTGATAGGTCAATATTTGAAACGATTCATCATTTATTCAGCGATGGAACAATGATTTCCTAAGTGATCAATCGATGTCAGCTAATGATCGATCGTTTGAGTTGAATGATCGATTGTCTATTTCTCCACCGATCGGTTGCTTATAATTTTGATGGATCGCTTGCGGATTCAATCGATCGATTATATTACTAATCGATCATTATTTCAGTCGTTTTAATATTGGCGATCGATCGGTGGTATTCGCGATCGATTGTCATCACAATAAGTGATCAGTCGCTGGAATTGTCGATCGAACAATAATAACAGAATCAGTTTTAAAAAAAAACAATAATAGTAGAAAATATTATATAACACGAACTATTACAATAACAATACAATAATCACATTAATGATGTTCAATAATAATACATAATGATCTGTAATTAATCTGAAAAACATCGTAATAATACATAAACACAAAGCTATTACAACATACATGTATCTACCTTTTTGAGCCCCAAACTGGCTGAATAGTTGCTTTGACATGTCGCTCATTTTCTTCTCTATCACAAAGGACATTTTCTTCTCCAGCTCTTTTGATATTTCTACGCTTAAGCACCCTTGCTCCTTTTGCATGAGCTCCTTGTGCTCCACTCGCATGCGCTCCTGCTCACTTTTCATGCACTTCTCCTGCTCCACCTGCTACTCCTCACGATGGTCCTGTAGTGTGGCATCCATCTCAGCTTGCTTCTTCATAAATTCTTGCAAGTGTTTTTCTGTAGCAACTCTCATCGCTTCTATCTCATCCTTTGCCTTCGCTAGCTGGTGCTGTAGATCAGAAGATAGTATAGTTAAACAAGATAAAGGCGGAGGCTTAACTGCATCTCCTAATCCTCGAACATATTTCGACTTCTTGCCCAATATCTCGGAATATACTTCAATTTTGATGTAAGTCTTCCCTTCTAAATCACACTGTCGCTGGGAAGGCATCCATTCGTTCTTGAAAAATGACAATAATTACTAGAAACATTAAACTAGATAAACTATACATAAATTACATAAAGTAGATTAAAATGAAAGCGACTTACATAAATTTCTCTCGCTCCTTCCGAGGTCTAAATACCATCTTTGTTTGTATAATTCTTCTTATACAGCTCTGCATAATTGATTTCGCCGTTTTCTTGATTTTTCTACATGAAAATAGCATATATAAAGTTATTGACAAAAATATCAATAAAATGCATATTTAGTACTTTTCATACCGATAAACCCACGGACCCCCTTCGTATACTTTTTATCAAACCGATTTTTTTTTGTAAACCCAACTCTTATCTATGCCACTAATCTAAAACAATACACGACATTAAGTAACTCATAAACACCCTAATCATTGGAACTTAACTTTGTGCCCAGCTGATAGGTCCTATCTCATTCAAGATTGTGCATTCAGAGTTGAACGTCAGTTCGACTTGTGTCCATCCATACTGGAAAAAATTCAGTAGCATCTCCCTAGTCCCTAAGTACACGCACCAGTGTTTGGGAGGCAGATGTCATCAACGATAGTTGTATGACTTCATACACTAATGCTAGTAGTATACCCAGAAGACAAAAGGTAGATGATACCGACTTCCTCCAAGACTGGACAAGACACAAGTACCGAACTCATCCAACCACGAACCATAATCTCAAACTGTCTATATTTTGGACAATTCAAGGGTTATTACGTGATAAACGCATATTTATCGCGTCCTAACCCTTGAACGGGTCTAAGGGTACACACATTATATCCCAAAAATAAACTCAAACATAACAAGTAAAAAACACTCCAATATTCATCCTGCATGCTTCTCAAACTCTATAATTTACTTCCAGAACTCAAGCACTTCAATAATTAAACATGAAATAGCTAAATACTACACATGCGTCAATAATCAAAAAACATTCTCGTAATCATCCTCTAGTCTTCTCAAATTTGTTCATTTCAGAACTCAAGCAGTTCTATAATTAAACATGTAAATAGCTCAAATACTATCATGCGTAAAAAAAAAACACCTTGTAATCATCTCTAGTCTTCTCAAATTTCATAATTTATTTCAAAACTCAAGCACTTCAATAATCAAACATGTAAATAGAATAAATGCTACACATATCTTAAACACTGATCGATCGGTAATATTGGCGATCGGTCATTCTGCAAAGACGATCGATCGCCTAAACTAAGATGATCAATCGTTAAACTCCATCTAACAGACAATCGATCGGTCTAAATTCAGACGATCGATCAAAAAACCTCCATTTAACAGATGATCAATCAGTCATAGATGGTGATTGATCGTGTATAACCCAAATTGAAAAATTACTTTCCAAGCCTCCCCACACAGTCAAATCCACGCCCAAAATACTCAAATCATTCCTCATGCAATACCATTCTAATATACATATTAAAAACACTCTAATAAGCTCTAATCATCACAAATCAATCCACAATACCCACAAATAGACAAATAAAAAAATCACCAAATAACCAACGAAATCATTTCTAAATCATAGTGTAGGTCAAGTAAATTACCTCTTACACGAAATCAATACCAAAACGAATCAAATCCACACCAAAATCTCACAAATTTTGCCCAAATTTTTCAATATTCACACGGTTAAAAAACCAATGAATTTGAGCTTGGGCTTCCCTTAAGTTATTCCAAACACTCTCTCAACCAAAATGACGGTATTTAGGCTAAGTTTGACGAAAAATAGCTCCTTCCCGCAAGCATTCAATCTCCTCCTTGTTGTGGGGGTGCTTTTGCTTCACCCACGACCTCAAAGCATTTTGGCATTTCAAGGCTCAATAAACACTGATCGATCGTGCCATATATCGATTGATCACCTTGTCAGCTATAAAATTTCCTCTATATTTTTCGCCTGATCAATCAGTACAAGCATGATGATAATCGATAAGTCCCTTTTAAAACGATGATGGATGCAAGCCATCGATCGTCAATCTAGGATGATCGTTGGTATAAAACAAACGACACAGTTCTTAACCGATCGATCATCAGACTTAGACGATCGATCGGTATCAAAATATTAAATGACACTGTTCTTCACCGATTGGTTGCTATACTCAGCGATCGATCGGGGAACCAAATTATTAAAAAAATGATTTTTAACCTAATAAATGACTTAATTATTAAAATTAATTACTTATAATGTCATCTTAATACATACCTCATACTAATAACTTATAATCATGTGGTAAATAAGCGTTATGTCACCTGTTTATGACATCTTAAAACCTTGCTCATACTAACACTTACAAAATGCATCTATGATGCAACATGTACAACTTATACATGCTTTCCTAAATATTAATGATATGTACTTGATATGTTTTTATGTAATTAAATACATCCTAACATACTTTGTTAATATATATTTTTGTGTTTCTAATCATTTAAACTCATATTATTCAAAAAATGATGCTTAGAAGTAAAGTTAGTGTGACGATCGATTGATGGACAACACCGATCGATCGGCATTCACGCTTAAAACGACGCCGTGCTAACTGATCGATAGCCTTTGTTGGACAATTGATCACTTATTATATAGAAAACGACGGCGCATAATACCGATGGATATGTGTGACATCAATGATCGATTGGTTCAAAATAAAAAATGACGCGTCTTCCGATCAGTCACTTCACTATATGATCGATCAGTAAGTGAAAGGAAACAACGATGCATAACAATGATCGCTCAGTGTGTCATGTACCGATCAATCCTTGTATTGAACGATCGATCAGTTAAATGTCCAAATGATACCGTGCATTACCAATCCATCTTTAATGATATCGATCAACCGGGGATCCTAAAATAAATAAAAAAATGATTTATTGTTAAATTCTTATATTACTTAATTGATCGACCACTTATTTGTTAAACCAAATTCTACAAATAAAAACACATAAAATTGTAATCAAAGTCGCTACATATCCACAAATAACAAATGTCTCAAATATGTAAATAAACACATATGTCTCAAATAGATAAATAAAACCAAAAATTCAAATGTATGTCCCAAATAGATAAAAAAAAATCATAAAAATATATCAATGTCGAACAGTATCATGGAAAAGTGGCAACGTCATCAGGAATATCTCTGGGAATCCTCTATGGATCTGCATCCGTCTTGAAATCATCCAGAGTCTTCTTGATTTCTTCCAATTGCTTGCTAACGTCCGTCATATGAGCCACGACGACTTGTTGCGTAGCATTGTCACAATGCACCCCCCTTCGAAGGCGGTCTGGAGTTCCTTCATCTCCTCCTCTAGTGATTTCACATGTCCCTCTAGAGGCTGTAGAGTGGTCTAGAGGCTGTAGAGTGGTCTTCAAAGGTTGTGCTGCCTCCTCTGCGGCCGCTGCTATTCTACGAGCGAACTGTCGAGTCAAAACCCCCTCCTGCCCCTTGCTCCTAGACAAAGTAAACTTGTTCAACGGCTTATAACCCCTTTATGAGTCTCCTCGGTAGCGATCACGACACCTGAGAAAGGGCGAAACTGAGTCAGAAACATACAGTATGGGAGGCTATATTCCTTAATTTCCCAAGCCTCATTCATAATCAGCTCGAACATGTACAATAGAAAATCTATCTGCATTTGCTGACCCAATAAGAGCATGCACAGAGCTCTAGTGAATAGGCACTCAACAAAATGAATTCTGCCATCGACGTTCGTCGTCCAGATAAGGTGCAAAATCCACCAAAACACACTGAACTCACTCTTTTTGATTATGCTGCCAACCACTGTAGAGGTTTTCCCCGTCAACAGTGTCCACAGGTCCTGCTCAGATGTCCTATGCTTGAACTCAATGACATCTGCCGAGAAGATGAACTACACTCCTCGCACCTCTATCTACACATTAGGTGTCTGTCTGTCGAGACAAGCGATAGAAGAAATCGTGCACGAGGGTGTTGACACAAAAACCCTCAGTCCATGAGAGCTTGTGCAGGAATCCTGGAGTCATCAAAATAGAGAGCGTCACTGGATGCTCTTTGGCCAGCAACGCCCTCAAGTACTATCGCCTTTCTAGGTCATCATCGAATCAGCGCTCCTACTCAGGAACACGATCCAGCCCTCATTGTCAGTGCACGCTTAACTCCTGACATTTTACGTATGCTGCAACAATTGTATATAAATATGTGTTAATAAATAACCACAAGAATGTAATTAAAATATTAAAGAAGCTGCAATAAAATGGAGATCCATCGCCATAACAGCAATCGATCACTCATAGCGATCGATAGCGTCAAAACAATTGATCCATTGCGTAAACCAAACGTTGCATTTGGAGTTGTAGCGATCGATCGGAACATACTAATGATCGATCGATCACTAAACACCGATCGATCACTACTTGTTAAACGATGTGTTTCATTGCATGGACAATCGATCGTCCATGTAATAAAACGCAGAATATCACTAAGCGATCGATCGTGTTCGTGAACGATGTGTTTCAATATCAAGCTGATCGATCGATCGCTTTGGTATAAGCAATCAATCAACCACGACTTCTAACATGCACAGCATCAAGGACCGATTGATTAGTCTCAAATAGAAATGCACCATTTTCTGGACTGATCGATTGATCCATAAAGTATCAATCGGTCACTAATAAAACGACACCGAACTATTAGACGATTGATCGTTTGACCCAGCCTCTATCTAAGATCAATCGGCCTCAAGAGACGATCGATCGTCACGGGGACTAAAATGCACAGATTATATAAAACCCCAAAAACACGCCCAAAATCAGCCCAAATTGATCCCTAAACAATCCTAAACTCCAAAAATATACATCAACACTAAAATAAATACATTTTATGGACTACATGGATGATATGGCAAATTAAAAAATGTAAACTTAAAACTCATTTAAAACCACTTAATATCACTTAAAAAACAACATAACTACATACCTTTGATATAGATGATAATAGGGGATGATTCCATGCACTTTTGAGGACAATGAGAATAAATGGCTCTTTGAAGTTTAAGAGGATTCGAGAGATTTTGTGGAGAGATAGCCGGTAAAAATAACTTCGGCTGTTTCATATAATCCTTTGCGACAATCAATTGTTAGAGATGTACCGATTGATCACTTTCTCTTTTACACGTAGCGTTCTCCCACTCGCTGAAGTCACGATTGATCGCTAGCTTAACAATCGAACGTAGATTCGAAAAAGTGATAGTTACGCTTACCGATCGATCGGTATATAGGGACGATCAATCGTTGCTTCACATTTTCGTCGGTTACCCTAAACAATCGATCGTTTGTTTAAACTGATCGATCGCTTACTAAAACTCAATTTTCATCACCAACACAGATGGCACCTCCTCCCTTTGGTGAGGGATAGATTCGGGGGTTGAATCTTTCACAATCTGAATTGTATAAAAGCAAGTGATCTTATTCAATGAGAACTTGTTCCTTATATACACAGTTGAGTTAGCTATAACACATTAAAAACTAACTAATAGCTTTGACAAACTAACTTATAGTTGTGTAATAGATATGTTCTTACTGCAATACCCCCCCTTCAAGCTGAACAATGTATGTCAATTAGTCCAAGCTTGGCAGCTACAGTAGAAAATTTATCAAATGTTAAGGGCTTGGTAAGTAAATTTGCTAAGTGGTGATCAGTGGTTACATGAAGTGTTTTAACTATCTTGTGCTGCACCATTTCTCGAACCACATGACAATCAATGTCAATGTGCTTAGTTCTTTCATGGAAAACTAGGTTTGCAGGAATATGTAAAGTTGCCTTGCTATCACAAAATAAAAGTGTCAGCTGAGAATGTTGAACATGAAAATCTTTAAACAGATTCATAAGCCACTTAAGTTCATAGCAAACTGCAGCCATTGATCTATATTCAGCCTTTGCAGATGAATGGCTGACAGTTACTTATTTCTTTGAATTCCATGAAATCAAAGATCCACAATAAACATAGCAAACCTGTAACCGAGCGTTTAGTATCTGGGCAAACAGCCCAATATGAGTCATAAAAGGCCTTAAGCTAAATAGAAGATAACTAGAGAGAAAAATTCCTGGACCAGGACACCCTCTGAGGTATCTAAGAACCTTGAGAGCAACTTCATGACGAGATTGCTGAGGGTTAGATAAAAATTGGCTAAGTGCATTAACAGCAAAGCTAATGTCAGGGTGTGTGATTGTAAGATACAATAATCATCCTACTAATTTGAGATAGGCACTTGGAGTATCAAGGACATCACCATCTGAGTTATTGAGCCTCTAATTGCAATCCATTGGGACCTTGGATGGTTTGGTAGCTAACAAACTAGCATTAGCAAGAATTTCCATTGTGAATTTTCATTGACAGAGAGAGATCCCAGAAGAAGATCTAGCCACCTCTAGACCAAGAAAAAACTTAAAAGACCTGAGATCCTTAAGCTTGAAACAAGAGTCTAACCAAGCTTTAAAATCTATAACAGAAGTGTTAGAATTGTTGGCAAGAATAATATCATCCACGTATACTAAAAGAGCAATAAAATCAGACCCATTCGACTTGGTAAACAAGGAATGATCAAATTTAGATTGTTGGAACCCATACTGTAACAAGGTCTTTGAAAACTTTTGGTACCTTTGTCGGGTTGCTTGTTTGAGGCCATATAAGGATTTTTGCAATTTACACACTCTTGTGTCACCAGGAAAGGAAAACCCAAGAGGAAGCTTCATGTAGACTTCCTTATCTAACTCACCATGCAAGAATGCATTGTTAACATCAAGTTGATGCAAATCCCAATGATTAATGGCAGCTAATACAAGCAAAAATCTAACTGTGGTTAATTTTACAACCGGAGAGAAAGTGTCAAAATAATCCACCCCTTCTTGTTGTGTATAACCTTTTGCAACTAATCTGGCCATATATCTCTCTGAACTCTCATCTGCTCAAAACTTGCACTTGTAAACCCATTTGCATCAAATGGTTGTCTTGTTAGGTGGCAAGTAAGTTAATTTCCAAGTTTTATTGAGCTCAAGGGCAGTAATTTCAGCCTTCATGGCATCTCTTCATAAAGATTTTTGACAGCCTCATGATAAAATTTCGGTTCAATGTGACTTGATAAAGCTAAGGTATATGCTTTATGAGAAGAAGAAAGATGAGAGTATGAAATATAAGAAGAGATAGAATATAAAGGTAAAGTAGCACCTATACTCAAAGTAGGAACTAAATTGCCTTTAAGATTTTCAGCCAAATGACAATGATAATCTTGCAGATACACAGGCTGTCTCTTGATTCTTGATGACCTGGGAGGGTTAGTAATGATTTGAGGTTCTGGTGTTGAATTTTCATCTGAAACAGAAGGTAGAGTAGATGTATTTAAAATGGTAGATTGTTGAACATTAGAATTGAATGAAGGATGTTCAAGTGAATTGGGAATTGGAATGGAAACTAAAGTTTTAGAAGGATTAGAATAAGGAAAAGTATATGAGGAAATAATTGGAAGAACAACAGTACTAAGAAAATCAGTAAATCAAAGGACTGATTATTGAGTGAAGATTTGTAGAAGGGAAAGACTATTTCATGAAATATAACATGTCTAGAGATAAGGATTTTGTGAGTGGAAGGGTCAAACAGCTTACAAGAAAATTTGTTTCATGTGTGTTGATGTGTGGAAACATACGCTAAACACCCGAAAGTTCTCATGTGATTATAAACTGGTGGTTTGACATAGAAAAGCTCAAAAGGGATCTGTTCTTAAGCAATGGGGTAGGAAGTCTGTTTATGATGTAACACGGCAGTAAGGAGACAATCACTCCAAAAATGAATAGGCAAATGAGCTTGAAAACGCAATGACCTAGCTATATTTAAAAGATGCTGATGTTTTCTCTCTACAATAGAGTTCTGTTGAGGAGTGTATGCACAACTCCTTTGATGTAAAAAGCCGTATTGACTATAAAAAGATTTCATATTAAATTCAACACCATTATCTGATATAATAGTTTTGACAGTTGTATTAAATTGATTTTGAACTAGAAAACAAAAAGATTGAAGATACTAACGAGTTTCAGATTTTGCTTTCTTGAGATATATCCATGTGCATCTTGAATAATCATCAACAAAGGACAAAAAATACTGAAACCCATCATACGAACAAGCTTGAAAGGGTCCCCATATATCAACATGGATAAGCTGAAAAATGTATTGAGATTGAGATTCACTTGAAGAAAAGTAAGCCTCTTTTGTTTATTGAAATGACAAGTATCACAGGGTATATGAGAATGTGAAGCTGAAGAATAAGAGGTAAAGCAGTTTTATTAGCTACAGATGTGAAGAAGAAAGATGTCCTAGGTGACAATGCCATAGAAGATCCGATTGTTGAACAGGGAAAAGGAAATAGATTTACTAGAACCAGGAGAAGCTGTGATTGGCTGCAATAAATGATAGAGGCCTTGACAAATTGTAGCTATTCCAATCGTCTTCCATTGAGCAAGGGCCTAAATATAACAAAAATCATGAAGAAAGATGAGATAGCAAGATAACTCAGTGGTTAGTTTACATGCTAAGATGAGATTGAGAGTAAAATTTGGAATAAATAATACAATTGTGAGGACAAAACTATCATTGAATTTCACTGTGCCAATGTGAGTAGCAATGACAAATTGATTGTTTGGAAGTTTAATTTTCATGTGTACCGTGGAGATGATGTTGGTTAAGAGTTCAAGAAAACCAACCATATGGTCAGTAGCACCAGTGTCAAGGATCCAAGAATGTGAGGTGTTTTGACACTAATTTGAAAAGGAAAAAGAATGAACAGAGGTAGTTATAGTGTTAAACTACTAAGCAGATATGAAGTCATGGATTCTCACTTCACACACTCCATCAAGAAACTAAGAGAAGGAAGAAAGGTTCTATTCAGCTAAACCTAAACTCTAACAACCAGAGCTAATTTGCAGAACACCCAAATGATTCAAGATTTGACACCCTTTGAACAAAGAAATTAGATAGATCATGAAACACCTAAATAAACTAGAACATACCAAACTCTACATCTTCACCATGATTTAATAATAATTTACCATTTCCTAAACAATGATTACCAAAAAAGTAAAACCACTGACAGAAATTAGAAACACTTATTTGATCATTTTTCTTTGAAGAAAATCAATAAAAGGACAGGCGACCGCATCAACAAAAAAGGAAATATATGTTACCAGAATTGGATGTATCCACTTTAGTTGAAGAATCTAATAGGACTGCATGGACAACCAGTTTTTGGTTGGTGAGTTTTCTGATAAAAACAATGACAGAGAACATTAATTACAATCTAATCGTTCTAGTTGCACAAGAAATAACAAAAAGGCTCATTCTATGTTCGAGATAACAAGGATAGATAGAAACGTCCAAACCTTATCTTTGGGCTTAGGCCTGAAAGCTTTCTTCACTGCAGAAAACCAGCCCCCTTTCTTCCCCATTCTCTAGTCATTCACCTTTAGAAAATCAAAGCAAAGTAAGAATAAAAAACTCAACCCAAAAGATGTTGCGACGCCCAGGTGCCAAAATCGAAAGATTTCTCGTTGAACAAGGAAACTAGATCAAATTCTTCAGATAATTTTGCAGACACGCCGCTTATAGAGAGAGATAGGAACATAGAACTCCCATAAATGAGGACAAAAATGGACAAACATATCATTGACGAATGCCAAAACAGTAGAAACCCACCTTGAGCTGTATTGCTCCAGATGTGCTAATGGATGGCCATGGAAGACAACAAAATAAGAGAAACAATCGGGAAGAGAAGAGAAGAGGAAGAGCGAGAAAGACTCAACAATCGGGCTGCCGGCTCGGCAGCAAATTAGGTAGATGACGACAACTGGCATCTGGCAAGCAGGTTGAGGCCCGACCGCAGAAAAGGAGAAGGAATCGAAGCTTAGGGTTTTGAATCGGCTACTCAGTGTGACATGATTTCGGGTGCCTCGGTTGGGTTAAACATATATCGAGGCCCGATCGAAATATAGTCGGGTTGCAGCATTTTGAGCCCACCCCCACCCAGGCTTGTGTAGAGCCCGCCCATATTCGGTAGGTTTAATGCGGTCCGGGTCGGGAAAAATTTGTACAGCCCTAGCAACAAGTAGGTAATGCCACGTTCCTACTCCACGCTAGATCCTACAAAACAAAAGATTTGGTCCTCTCGAAGCTCCTTTTGGATTTTGGGAATTTCAATCTTGTTTTTTTTTTTTAGGCAAATTGAAGAAGCACGACTAAGCCCGCGGGAGTGGGGATTCTATTACAGTAACAATAAATCTGTTACACAAATATAAGTTAGTTTGTTAAAGCTATTAGTTAGTTTTTAATGTGTCATATCAAACTCAGCCATGTATAATAAGGAACAAGTTCTCATTGAATAAGATCACTTGCTTTTATACAATTCAGACTGTGAAATGGTATTAGAGAGAAATTAAAAAGCTTATGCATACATCTTCTACATTCTTCTACGTTATTTCAATATGTTTCTTTCTTTTACAAACAGAGCATGATTCCTCACATCTCAAAAGAAACACACAATCAATCCTCCCCAAACTCACAACCTCACTCTCCTGCAAATTCTTCTCTGAATCTAGAAAACTATCCTCATACCAATCCCAGTTTTCCACCAGGATTCAAGTTCACTAAGGGCTGCAATGCATCCAACACTACCTCTGCTCATAGTGCCACTCTTGATCCAAAATTCAATTCAACTCAAGGGTTATCACTTATCCATGAGCAGTGCCAAAGCCTCATTTCATCTCTTCAGCAACAAAATCTGATGTCCTCAACTCCTAATTCACCTTCGATTAATCATGTGTTCACACCTTCAATCCCAACTCCCTCACTTGTTCCTAATTTTTCAGTGACATAAGAAATATATTGAATAAAGTTACATATGTGAGCTTGAATGAATCAATTATATTATTGTTCCAATGCACTAAAGCAGATTGTATTTGGACAGTATTTGCAGCTCCTCTTTCCCTGAGCCTGCATGCGCTGGTTTCACCTACCTAGCAAATGTCATCAACTGCTTGATCCAATGGAGTTCAATCTCACTTAACTCTCTAACTGAGTGGTCTTTATCACTGTTAGTCCAGCAGGCAAGCCTATTTCTCTCTTCCAATTCTGATGGTCAACTCTCATTAATGAATGTGTTTACACCTTCAACCCAACAGTTGTAATTTTTAGGTTAAGAAAAATTAAAAGTGATAGTGAGCTTGAATAATGAGTGAATGCACTAAAGCAGATTGTCTGGATATTTGCTTTAAAAGCTCCTCTTTTAGGAGACTTATGATGCCTTTACTGGTTGGTTCTTGTGCAATTGTGACACTTAAAACTGATGGTATGTGCCTTACCCTTGTCTGTAGGTAAAACGAGTCCAAAAACAAATTTGGACAATTAGTTTTATTCCTTGCTGGCAAATTCATGCTACTAGCTTTCATCAATGCTATAAAAACTCATTGATCTTTATTATATGCAAAATGTTTTCTGCTGCATGCAATTGAACATAAACTGATGGTACCCCCTTATGTACATGTTAGGTTGAACAGCAAAATGCAAAAACTAGCCCTACAAACACAACAAAATATCCGGCAGAGCTCATATGAAAACATTAATTTCTAAAGAGATATCTAAGGAAGACCACAAACACTGGAATTCAAGCTATGGACGTTCCTGGCAGTAGGATGACTTTTGTTTAGATTTCACTCTTATACACTCGAGCTTGGTCTTGAAGTTGAGGGTTTGCTACTTGTTTCATTTGGCCATTGGATTTTTATGTACATATTCAAGTATTGGAGCTCATTTTGCAAAAAAAATAATGCCTATTGGAGCTCATGCGGAATTAAAGAAGAGTTCACCTTTCACATACAATTAAAAAATAATCCAGGTAATCAATCCATAAATTTTCAAAAAATAAAAAAAAATCTGACCAAACTCGACCCGACCCAAATCGGGTCGGATTCGAGTGGGCTCAGATATCATTTACGATCGGGGTCGGGTGTACTGGTCGGATTGGGCAACTGGCTACGGGTCCACGTGTACCTGACAGGATCCGACCCGACCCGACCTCGCGCATGTACACCCCTACTTGTTGCTCTGAGTGGTAAAAAACCATGGAAACATGGACATGAGATTCGAAGGGGAGAAGTTCTATCCCATACGTTTTGTGGGTAAGAAATCCGATTTGTTAGCAAATATTTTAAATAAATCTTATATACCCCCTTTGCTTCGGTATACTCGCTCACATATTTCAAGCTCGCTTCGTATAGCTACGTTTGACGCTGCAATCAGAGGTTCCTTGTCGGTAGCATCTGCAATATTATAGGATTATAATGGTGGTTTCCTTGGGGAGGTACCAGTCAAGTTGGATAAAATGGAACCAGTCCACTCACTGTGCAGTACGGGATTCAGGAGGCATATATATCACCGAGTGCAAATTCATGAGACAGCTAGTGAAATTCGGCGACTGTTTGCTGAAATGTCCCATTGGAAGGCAAGGCAAGTCAGAAGATGTGCAAATTAGATTGCGCACTAACTTGCTCGTTGGGCTGCCTTTAGAATCACGGAATACCCCTTTCTACCAGAGCTATACTTGCTGGTTGATTGTAGTATCGAATTAAAGGATGACTTAATGGCGTGTAATATTAGAGTACGGATCAACACTCGAACATACATTGCAAACCACCCTTTTTATTACCAAACATAGGAAATGGACAATCAGTAGCAGCGACGGAACCTAATTCCATGAAGAATCAGGATCCATTCATTGCTTACTAACGCTCGAATCTCTCCGAACTTTGTTCTCTTACATAAGAGGAAGCTAACGTGAAACACATAAGGAATAGCTCTTGTCTTTGTCTCTCTCTAATTCTGATTGCCGTTAAGGTGTTCCTTTACTTGGAATTCTCCAGCGGGCTTCCTAGAGAGAGCAAGGTGCACCCCAGGATCATGGTGAGTGCATGAGCAATTGTAGAGAATGGAGTTGTTTATACTCTGCACATTGCTGTTCATGAACGCGCTCATTGGCAGTGAACTCATCACTTTTCCTTTATGACTCTTATCCTTCTTTGATTTCCCCTCCTTATCGCTACTAGTACTATAACTTTCATACTCACTACCGTGGCTCCGCATCTTAGGATTGCCATTCTTGTTAAGATAAGGTGTATCCCCAACTACATGTTTCTTTGGGGATTGGATTAGTTCCATGAAAGCACCTTTGTTTTCACCAGCAATTGTTATAACTCTCACACCCACCACCTCGGAATCCGTAATCTTCTTCAGATTATGTTTCTCCATCTCCTTGGTTTCAAGTTGTTTAGACACTTCTTGCTTTCCATTATGAACAAGGCTGGGCTTGTAAGACTCTCCAAACTCCTTCTGTGAGTCACCATTGCCACCAAGCCATGACTTAGGCTTTTCAATGGTCTTTTGGACCACCACAACTTTTCGCTCAGGCTCGGGATCAGACTTTACATGGGAAGGCGGAAGCTTCAGAGGAGAGGGTGGCTGCGCAGTTGATTTGGAGTTAGGGGATTTAGCAGAGGTTTGAATGTCAGGCTGAATGGTTTTAGGTGGAAGGATAGGACTAGGCAAACGCATACTTGCAGCGGTGGCAGAAGGGCCGGTGGTGATTTTTGCAGTTTTTGTAGCGAGAGAAGTTGGTGCAAGTTCTGCCTTAGCAATCGGGGAAAGTGCAACAGGGACTGGTGCTGCCTGAGGAGATGCAGAAGTTGGCACTCCGGAGGAAGCGTTTGAGCCTCTCGGAGTGGGAGAGGATCGAATTGAGACCGAATTAGTAACAGGAAGTGGTTCTGTAGTGGCAACTACTGGAACTGGCAGTGGAGCATTAACTGTGGTAGTTGAACCCACAACTGTAGATGTGGGTGCGGTGGATTGTTGAGGTTGAGTTCGTTGAGAAGGCACCAATGGCCTAAACATTGGTCGAACCACAGGTGGGCGCGGCTCAGGGGTAGGGGCTGGGGGTGGGGCGACTGGACGAGCTATAGAAGATAAACGGCCCCATGGACGAATCTGGGTGGGTTGGTTTGCCATTTTCAAGATGACTTGTACTAATTGCTCGAAGAGTGCAACTACTACAAACAAAATGACTTGAGGAATGGACACAAAGTTAGATGGCTGATGTTTGTTGTTATTTATAGTTTTACGAGGTATATTGGAAGCAATAAAGGAACATGGGAACCCCGCCCACAGAGGCCGTGAAAGACAGAGAAACGAAAGCATTGGATTCTGCACGACATTCGACAGAAAATTCATGAACTAAGATTGGAATCCACTGAAGTCATTACTTAGAAGAGTTCGTCTTTCAGCCCACGATGGAGATGACTTTGCTCTCTGTGATCTCTCTCCTTACGTCTGGCTTTGTCTCAACTATCACGGCTACTACTACTCCACCTCATAATCGCATATTCAGTTCTGTGCTTTTAGCGGCTCAATGGTACTTTACATAATTTGTATCCTCCTTTTTTTTTTATTGATCAGGTAAAATTATAAAAAAAAAAAAATTTAACAATAATACAAAGTATTAAAAATCAATAATTGATAGTATAATGTGACCAAAAAAAATAGTTGGAAATCTAAATATCAAGACCTTAGTAACTGGAAGTTGTAAAATAAATTTATCTTTTATTTTAATTGCCGACCTTTTGTAGAGTTGATTTCGGAAAAATAAAAAAACTTTGAAGAAGAATATAGGGAAGGGAGCAGGCTTGTTATTCTCTATGCCAAATTAAGTATACTCGGACATGAAAGCACAAAAACAAACGGCTGGAAACTTGCACGTAACAGTCACACGGCATCTTTAATACAAGGAGATGTCAAATCCATGCCAACCAGGCGAAGAAACAAAGAAAAAAACTTTTCGCCGACGTGTCGACGCTAGGATTCCCGAGAAGTCTAACACGTTCAAATGCAAAGTCGGCATTAGCACTACCGCAAACAGGGTAAGATTTGGAGAACGCTCATTTGGCTGCATCAATTCCCTTCGACTTAAAGGACGGATAACATAATTAATGAGAGCAATCGAATATTTTAAGAATTGTGTGCGGCGTTTCAAAATTAGATGTCTTCAATTGGTAGCCATTATAGTTTTTTTTTTTCCAAAAAAAAGGGAAAGTCACTAGGTTTTTAACCTTTGTGATAAAATAGTTACTAGGATTAGTTTTTTTTATTTATTGGTCACCGAGTCCTTACCTATCTAACAATTTGATTATTCCGTCCATATTTTGTCAACACCTCTAATGGAACCCATTAACACATCAGATAATTCGCTAGCTCACCTTCACTTGTCCAGCTTTCCAGTCAAGCAACTAGAATCTAAATGAACCGTTTAAGTCATGTAAAACAAGCCTTTTTCGATCAAAACGACACACAGCAATTGCCTTCGTCCTTCTCTCTTCTCCAAGCACAGCACACCTTCGTTCTTCTCCTCTCCAAGCGCAACTCAGCCAAATCCCAAAAGCAAATGAATGAATTCTGATTCCTCCAAGTTGCTGAAAGTGGTATTCCCCTAGAGAACATCTTAATGCACATAAAGGACATAGATAGTAATCTTCAAATCAAGAATGGCATAACTCTCTCATTATCACTGTAATTGGCAACTGTGTAAGAAGTAATACTGCCGATCAAACAACTACACACCATCAGTGAAAAGTGGGACAAAAATAACCCAAGTAAAATGTCAAGCTCCTGTTATGCATGGATGCTGTAGGTGAGGGTTAAGTAGTCTATTAACAGTTCGGGAGGCTCTTTATCTCCTCCATAAGCAAGAAGAAATTGTCATTATTTGGCAGGAAATAGAACCCAAAAATGGCTTGCTTCAAATAAAGAAGTTTCACATCTTGGCCAGATTTCCCGAGCCATTCAGCGTACGCAATTTGCCAATCCTGGACAAGATCCAAACCAGGTACCATCACAAGACTTTTAGGAAACTTAAGTCCTTCAAGGCTATTGCACCTCGAGCCACATGGGTTACATGCTGGATGGTCTATCTTCTCCTTTAGGAAGATAAGCTCTCCAATACCAATCGCGGTCTTGAACTATAACAAAGTATTTACCATCCAATCTCTTCTCTGATTCAGTTCTCTTCTGCCCACCAAACATCGGATGAAGAATAATGTTTCCCAATTCCTCAACATCTTCCTCAGTTGCTAGGGCTGTTAGTCCTATTCGGCTACTGGCAGAGCTCCAGCTCCGGTTCCGTCATCGGTTCCGGAAAGCTGAGGTCCGTAGCTTTTAGGAACCGGACCTAGAGGTGGATTTGGAGGTGGAACCGGAAGCGGTAGTTTCCTTCGGTTCAATAGAAAACCCGTTCCGTTATTTTTTTTTTTAACTAACGATTAAAATGACGTCGTTCTACTTTAAATAGAACGACGTCGTTTGGTAGGTTTTTTAAAAGTATATATATATTCACCTTGGATTAAAACGTGTCGTTTTGATCCACAGTGAAAAAACCCTAACTCCCTAAGCCCCCCCTCTCCTTCGCAAATCACAATCCTCCCTCCCTCAGCTCTCTCTCTCTCTCTCTATTCATCTGCCATTACTCTCTCTCTCTCTTCTCTTGCAGTCTCTTACCATTTTCTCCATCGACTTCCGCTTTTTTTCTCTCACTGGCAGCACTACTTCTCTCTCTGTAAGTGGTAAGCTGGTAACCTATGTTTGTTTTCTCATCTGGTATGTGTAAGTACAATTTCTGATTTAATTTCCACTCCTTTTTTTTTTTTCCTTTTGGGTTTTTTTTCTATGGTTCTCAGTAATTTTGTTTCTTCTCCCACGATTTATACAGGCTGTCTTATTTTTTGTTTGTACCTATAAATTTTGTATCTTCATAGCGTGATTCACTTGTAAGTTGTAACTAAGATCTTTTAAAATCTTATTTTCTCTGTTTTCAATTTGTAACAAACTATTGATTCTTGATGTTGCTGTCTCTTGTTTGCAATTTTGCAGCACTTAAATTTGATAGTGTACTGCCTGGTTGAAAGGGACGAGGTCAGAGTCACTAGATTATTTGAAGAGATAAATTTGATAGGCATTATCAGTCACTACAGGTTGGTTTAACATAATGAACTTTATAATGGATGAGAGATTACAATGTAACAAAATATTGATTTGAAAAAACAAAATAAATTAAATTGTCCAAATAAAGTCTCTTGTTTCTTAGAATCTGTTATGTGATATGTTAACATAAACAAAATAATTAACATATAAAATAGTTGATATGTTATATTATGCATCAATATTTGATTTGTTTTCATAGAATCTGTTATGTGATATGTCAAACAACGTGATAGTTTCCAAAGCACGAATCTGTTTTCATAGATACCATACTTAGTCCAAGTTGATCTGTTTTTGTGAATCTGTTATGTGTTATGTGATATGTTTTTAATTTTGCATCTTGTTCATTTTCTACTGTCTTAAATTTGGGTTAAGTTGGTAGAATGAGTTGTCTTAGGGCTTTGCATTGTGTCTTTCTTTCAGATGGATCATCAAACTCCAATTGCATCTTCGCAATCAACAACTCCTAATTTATCTACCCCTGCCTCTACGACTACACCTACAATTGGTGAGATTCCAATTATAGATGTAGAGGCACAATAAACTAAGACAATAGCCCATGCCCCCAAAAGAAGGAAGGTTTCCAATCTGTACCTGATGTGGAAACATTTCACTAGGATACTACTAGTAGTTGACCAAAACAAACCATTAGCCAAGTGCAACCATTGTAGTCATAAAGCTAGGGTTCACCACAAAGATCAAGGACCTCGGCTATGAGGTCCCACTTGAAGGCTTGTGTAATGTATAAGAGAACTCAAAGTAAATTGGATGGTTCTTAATAGAAATTGACTTTTGATATCAAAGGGGCAAGTAGTGGATCAGTGGGGGTGATGAAGATAGACTCATATGATCCCAAGGCTATTAGAGCTGCTATTGCCAAGTTTATAATTGTGGATGAGCTTCCCTTTAGAATAGTAAGCAAGGATGGGTTCAAGGACATGATTCATACCCTCGAGCCTCGATTTAAAGTACCATCTCGAATCACAATAATGAAGGATTGTGTGAAACTTTACTTGGAAGAGAAGTCTAGACTGAAGGCTAGTATCTTACTTAATAGACCAAAAGTTTGTTTGACCAATGACACATGGACGTCAGTTCAAAACATGAATTATATGTCTGTCACTGCACACTTCCTTGATAGTACTTGGCAATTGCACAAAAAGATACTTGCCTTCTGTAAGGTGTTAGATCATAAGGGTTCGACAATTGGGATGGAATTGGAGGATTGTATGTCTGAATGGGGGATTGCTAAAATCCTTACAATCACTGTCGATAATGCATCCTCTAATGATACGGCCATTGAGCAAGTGAAGAGTAGACAATTGTTTATGGGGTTTCAGCTTGGAAAAGTAGTTTGTAACCATGATTTTTTGCATATGAGATGTTGCACACATATCTTGAATTTAATTGTGCAAGATGGGTTGAGGAGCTAGATGATTTTGTGGCCAAGGTAAGGAACTTGGTCAAGTATGTTAAGTCCTCTCCCAATCGAATGGATGGGTTTAAAAAATGTGTAGCGAAGAAGAAGTTTCCCATTGAGGGATTTTTGCAGCTTGATGTTCCTACTCGTTGGAATTCAACGTATATTATGTTGGATGCAACTGAGAAATATCAAGAGTTTTGAAGATATGTTGGCGGAAGATGGGATTTTGATAAGTTTTCTGTGTGAGGAGGGGCATGGGAGGAAGGGATTGGGCTCCCCAAATTTGAGGATTGGGAGTGTGTGAGACATTTTACCAAGTTTTTAGCACTCTTCTATGAGGTGACAGTTCAAATATCTGCTTTGAATACGTGACGATAAACTTATTTTTTAAGAAACTTGCCAAAATTCATATGCATTTGGGAAAATATGCAGCAAGTGGGGATTTGTTCTTGGCATACGTGGTAAAAGAATGCAAATGAAGTATAATAAATACTGGGGTGATCTGACTAAGGTTAAGAGATTTTTGTTTGTTGCAACTACTTGATCCACAATACAAGGTTATATACTTGGACTTTTGGTTCAATAAGACATTAGGGATAGAGTTAGGTGCAGAGATGACTAGTCTAGTCAGATGGACCTTGGATTAGTTGGGTACAGAGTATAGTAGTGTGGATGGGTCATCTAGAAGTGCGGGTATATCTGCAAGTCAAGGTCAGCTTGAAATGATTGGGTCATCTAGTGCGCCCGTAGATGATCCTCTTTACTTGGAATTCATACAATTTAAGGCACAACAGAATTTGCTGGATCACAAGTCTGAAGTGGAGAGATATTTAATGGAGGATGTTGAACCTAAAGATCCTAATTTTGATATCCTCAATTGGTGGAAAGTGTATGCACCAAAATTTCTCATTCTTGCACGAATTTCTCGAGATGTTTTTGCCATCCCTATTACTACAGTACCTTCAGAATCTATCTTCAGCACGGGGGGTCGGGTATTAGATTCTTTCCGGAGTTCGTTGGCACTAAAATAGGCAAAGTGACTCATTTGTGCTCAAAATTGGTTGACATCCAACATCATATATTCTGCGGATGATGATGAGGATAAGGAACCTGAAGTTATTGCTGAGACGAAATATCCCGCTAGTTATATGATGGACATAGGTATATACAAAATTTTACATTTCTATTTTCACTTAATTAAATTTTTTTATGAACTCCTTGTTAATAAATTTTTTTTTTTGCAAAGATAATTTCTAATGCTGCATCAATCGTGGATTCATGATTTATTGATGTTTGGTTATGTTCTTAATTTCTTACTTGAGTTGATACTTCTAAGTTCTAAGTTCTAAGTTTATATTGTAATATTCTTCTATTTCGAGTTATGTCAGCATACACTATGTTTTTTTGGTTATTTTTTCCATCTTGTCTTGACCACTTTTATTATAAGCCCATAATATTTCTTTAGCTATTTAGGAATTGTGATGGTGTCTAGGTTACTACTTACTAGGTGACGTTGTGAATATGTGATTATGAATTTTGTGAATTGCATGTTGTTTTGAGATTTATTGAATCTGAATTTTGTTATTTACATGTAGTTTTGGGATTTATTGAATATGGATTTTGTAAATTTTATATTTTTACATTTATTTTTACACTTATTTGTCAATTGCATGTTTTAGGATTTTTGGTTTTTAAAAGAGGTTGCTAGGATGTTGTTTTCGGTTTTCAAAAGATCAACAATGAGTTGTTGGTTTTTAAATATCATGGGGTAAATAAAATGGCCATCAAAACTAATATGATCATAATATGATATGGTTGTATTAGTTTGAACTTTAAAGGATGGCCAACATTTTACTCCAAAATTCAACTCTAATCACTTGGTGTCTTGGTGAGTTGATGTGGTGCAAATGTAAATTCTTAATTTCAATTTGTATACTTGTTGTGTTCATTTATATAATTGAGATCTTTGTAATGAATTGAGAAATGTTCATATGAAGTTTGGGTTGTATATTTTAACTTTTTAATATTATTATTTGTGAATTGTGATGAATGAATAAAATCTTTACTTTTTGTAAAAAAAGGCTTAAATAGGCCAAAAAATATGGCCTAAAAATTATCAAAATTCTGCTATCCGCTTCCGCTAAGGAGTCGGAAGCGGAAGCGAAATCGATTTTGGCCATCCACTAAATAGCGGACCGGATGTCGAAATGTTAAATTCTGTTTCCGACTAGTCCACTATTCACCCTTATCAGTTGCCCTCACTGCTACATGGTGAGCATTGTTACCACCAGAACTATCTCCAGCCAAATATACATTAACCTTGGAATCCTTGTCACTCTGAAGCCATGTTCTTGATTTTATCCACTTAAGGGAAGCCTAGCCATCGTCATATGCACATGGATATCTGATGGGCCATAATATGACTGGCCCAGCCCATCAAAAATACACTAGCCTATCTTTACTCTCGCCCAAGACCATAGGCGTGCTCAAGGCCCCTAGCCCACATGAATATGAATTAATCCCTCCATGTCTTCCCGCCTGGTTATTCAAGGAGTCCTAAAGCTCCTTTTAGGACTCTAACCCTTCCTCATATAAATAGTTAGGTACCCCCTTCATATTTTCTTAAGCTTAATTACTTCTCTTGACTGAACTCTTATTGAGATCTAACTTAGGCAGCGAAGTCTCCACATCTGAGGCCGCCCTCTTTTTGTTCTCTTTCAGGTCTGATCAGCTCTAGCTCTTGGTGATTTTGACATCATCAGTTGGCACCGTTTATGGGAATTCTCGAAAAAAGGCTCCTCTAAACACTGCAGTTTCACCGCAGCTTCTTTCAGCCATCTCCCTTGCCTCCCTTGTTGTCGTAATGACTTCCTTTATTGAGATACCAAATGGTGACCAGCCACCTCCAGTGGTAAACCAAGAACTCGTCTCTTACAGTGACGCACTGTTAGCCACCTTGGTCCAGACCGTTGAGAACCTTGCCCAGCAGATCAGCATGATCCCTAAACCTCCCCCGACCCCTCCACGATTAGTTGTATCTCCCTCGCACGAAGAAAATGCATATCATCACTCGGCTCACCAATTTCCCCCCCAAGCAACGCAGGGTAGATAATTGACAGGCTGTTCTCCACGAATAGGTGATTTGGCTATCAGAGCAAATTTGACTACTCCAACAAAAGCTGAGCAAGGTGGAGAACCCTAAAACCAACTACTCCTCCATTCTAGCCAATGTCGACAACTCCCCGTTTACGTTAAAAGTGCTCACATGCCTGCTGCTCCCACATTTTCGACCACCAAAGATCGACCTATTTGACGGTTCCAGCAACCTCTGCAACCACCTGGAGATCTTCCACCTGCACATGCACGTCTAGTCATTTGCATATCCCATCCTCTGTCGTGCATCTCATTAACCCTCAAGGGATCAGCACAATGATGGTTTTCTGGTCTATCGATTGGAACCATCGACAACTTTGACACCCTCAGCACACAACTTCCAAGCCACTTCATAACCAATCGACGGATAAAACGCCCAACCTCATACTTGTTCAGTGTCAAGCAAAACCCTAAGGAAAACGTACGCAGTTAGATAGTGCGCTTCACACTAGAGCATGGCTTTCCTCAACGAGATTGACCTAAGGAATGCACCCACGCTAGGACTGCCAACCTGTTACGGACAACTTGCCCGTACCGACAGACTTATCCCCACCTCCTCCCCAAGGAGAATTCTAGATGATCATAGGAGGACACAACATTGGTGGCTCTAGCAAAATAGCACAAAAGAATTACATGCGAGAAGCACAACACCAACAGGTTTTCCTCACATTACAATACTCCAAGCAACCTTGTACGGAGGGAGTACCCATTACATTTATAGAAGCAGATGTAAAAGGAGTCATACAACCTCACAAAGATGCACTTGTCATCCTTGTCATGATCTACAACTTTGCTGTTTGACGGGTACTCCTAGACAATGGCAGTTTAGCCAACATAATCTTCTCTAGGACTTATGACCAATTGGATATCAAAGAATCCCCCCTCATACCTTTTGACGCTGAACTGCTCGGGTTCACTGGAGAATGAGTTAGTCCAATAGGTTTTGTGTTGCTGCCAGTAACTATAGGAACCTACCCCACCTCTGCCATCACCCTTGTGGAATTTCTCATGGTCAACAAGTGATCTTCATACAATGCCATCATCGGGCACTCTACTCTGGTTGCCCTCCACTCCTCCATTTATCATTTAATTTTGAAGTTTTCCACCCTTATGGAGCTAGGTGTTATCAAAGGAGATCAGTGAGCTACTCGAGGTTGCTACTATTCTGCCCTAAAAGGAGAATCTTGTTAGATTGTGGAGAAAAGACACAAGACTACCAATGACACTCCCACTGAACCTCTCCCAGGAGACATCAACCTTAAACTTGATAACCAAAACAAAAAGAGGATGGCCCGTTCACAAGTGGCGGAGAGCCTAGACAAAGTTAAGATCGCATCAGGAAAGATAGTACACATCAGCACCGCATTGATTGGAACCCTACACAATAGCCTAGTCGAATTCTTAGTGCAACATCGTGCTGCATTTGCATGGTCTCATTCAAATATGGAAGGAATCAATCCAAACATCATCGTACACCAGCTAAGTATCTTACCAAACGTCAAACCCATCCGGCAAAAGAGGAGGACCTTCTCACCAGAATGCAATCAAGTAGTTGTTGAGAAAGTTGGCAAATTGCTAGCTACCAACTTTATTCAAGAAGTGCACTATCCCGACTGGCTTTCCAACGTAGTCATGGTAAACAAGTGGCAAGTGGCGGATTTGTGTGGATTTCAAGGATCTTAATCGGTGGTGCCCAAAGGACAGTTTTCCCTACCACGTATCAATCTGCTAGTCAACTCCACTGCCAAGCATGAAATATTTTCATACCTCAATGTATTTTTAGGATACAACTAGATACGTATGGCAATCCCCGACCAAGAGAAAACGTCTTTTCTCACTGACAGAGGCATATATTGCTTTAAAGTCATGCCCTTTGAGATAAAGAATGCTGGAGCCACTTACCAGCGGCTTGTCAACCTTATGTTCAAAAACTAGATCGGAAGAAACATCGAGGTCTACGTGGATTACATGCTAGTTATAAGCACCCGAGCTCACGATCATTTGGTTGACCTTGAAGAAACCTTTCACGTTTTGGACAGATACAGCATAAAGCTCAATCCAACTAAATGCACCTTCAAGGTCTCCTCTAGAAAATTCTTAGGATTCCCAATATCCAGCTGAGGAATAGAGGCCATCCTAGAAAAGATACAGGCAATCAAGCAGTTACAACTCCTTGCACACCACACAGGAGATGCAGTGTCTCATTGGCAAAGAATTAGCCTTCAGTCAATTCATTTCCCAATCTACCGATAAGTGTTTACCGTTCTTCAAAACTCTTTGCACCAGTTTCGCATGGACCGACAAGTGCCCCACAACATTTACTCAACTCAAAGAATATCTCAACAACCCACCTTTGCTCAGTCGCCCAAACCAAGGAGACACGCTTCTACTTATACCTTACCGTCAACGATTGGGCCCACAACACCATCCTACTCCGCGAAGAGGACGAACACCAACGTCTCATGTACTATGTCAGCAAGGCTTTGTGAGGGGCCAAAGAATGATATTCCCCTGTAGAGAAAGTGGCATTTGCCCTCCTTGCCATAGCTCGGAAACTCAAACCATATTTCCAACCTCACACAGTTGTAGTTCTCACCAGCCTATAGTTAAAGAGAACATTATAAAACATCGAAACCTCAGGGCAGTTGACGCAATGGGAAATTGAGTTAGGCGAGTTTGACATCAAATACCAACCTCGTATGGCAGCTCGTAGGCAGGTCCTAGTAGATTTAATAATTGAAATCGAAGGCAAGCACATGGAGCCCGCATAGCGCACTGAAACAACCCCTCTCAGAGCAGAACATATCTGGACTGCTTATGTTGATGGCTCTTCAAACAAGTAGGGCAGCGGTGTAGGCGTGGTTCTGATGTCACTCGACTAGATGATCGTTTGATATGCCCTCCGGTTCAACTTCAAAGCCACTAACAATGAGACTGAGTACTAAACTATCCTAGCAGGCCTTAGCATTGCAAGTTTCTTGGGTGCCAACGGAATTGAAATGCATAGTGACTTGCAACTAGTGGTTGGCCAAGTCAAAGGTGAGTTTGTAACGAAAGAGAGCAGTATGAAAGAGTATTTGGCTCGTGTTCTAGAGCTCACACACCTCTTCAAGTACTTCTCGATAGAGCAAATACCTCGGGAGAAAAATTCCTTAACTGACAGCTGGCTTAAATGGCTTCAAACCCCGATAATGTGGAGAGTCATGTGGACGTTCCCCTAGAAGTCTTCAATAAACCTTCTATTTGCTTTGAACATGCAGTGTGGCAGATAACCCAAGGGGAATGGTAGGGTGCATCAAGCAACCGTTTTTTCCTTAATGGAGAACTCTCAGTCGATAGCATAGAGGCTCGAAAAATACGAATGAAGGTTGCTCAGTACACAATACAGCTGAATGAGCTCTACAAACAAAGTTTCTCCAGTGCTTGGCTCCCCTTGAAGCAGACTTCTTCTCTTCTCCCTGGGACCAGCTGTGATGAGCAGGAGATCGAGACAATCCCGAGCTAACAAAGCCATCTCAATCTTGTTGGTGTATTAAAAGATGACCATGATAAAAAGCTACGACAAGTGCCAGGGCAAAGCAACCATCTAATGATTGGCGGCGAAAAACATGACTCTGATTAGTTCACCATGGCCCTTCTCGCAGTGGAGGATAGACATTGTACCTTTTCTGCTTAGGAAAAGGCAAATAAAGTTCTTAGTAGTAGCGATCGACTACTTCACTATGTGGGTAGAAGCCCAACCTTTAGTCTCCATTACAGAAGCACAGATCTGGAGGTTTATGTGGTCCTTTATCATATGTAGGTTCGGCATACCAAGAATTTTAATCTTCTACGATGGAAGGCAATTCAAGCATGCCAGTTCAAACAATTTTGTTGAGAAGCAAATTGCTAGCTACCAACTTTATTCCACTATCCCGACTGGCTTTCCAACGTAGTCATGGTAAACAAGTGGCAAGTGGCGGATTTGTGTGGATTTCAAGGATCTTAATCGGTGGTGCCCAAAGGACAGTTTTCCCTACCACGTATCAATCTGCTAGTCAACTCCACTGCCAAGCATGAAATATTTTCATACCTCAATGTATTTTTAGGATACAACTAGATACGTATGGCAATCCCCGACCAAGAGAAAACGTCTTTTCTCACTGACAGAGGCATATATTGCTTTAAAGTCATGCCCTTTGAGATAAAGAATGCTGGAGCCACTTACCAGCGGCTTGTCAACCTTATGTTCAAAAACTAGATCGGAAGAAACATCGAGGTCTACGTGGATGCTAGTTATAAGCACCCGAGCTCACGATCATGACCTTGAAGAAACCTTTCACGTTTTGGACAGATACAGGCTAAATGAGGTCTCCTCTAGAAAATTCTTAGGATTCCCAATATCCAGCTGAGGAATAGAGGCCATCCTAGAAAAGATACAGGCAATCAAGCAGTTACAACTCCTTGCACACCACACAGGAGATGCAGTGTCTCATTGGCAAAGAATTAGCCTTCAGTCAATTCATTTCCCAATCTACCGATAAGTGTTTACCGTTCTTCAAAACTCTTTGCACCAGTTTCGCATGGACCGACAAGTGCCCCACAACATTTACTCAACTCAAAGAATATCTCAACAACCCACCTTTGCTCAGTCGCCCAAACCAAGGAGACACGCTTCTACTTATACCTTACCGTCAACGATTGGGCCCACAACACCATCCTACTCCGCGAAGAGGACGAACACCAACGTCTCATGTACTATGTCAGCAAGGCTTTGTGAGGGGCCAAAGAATGATATTCCCCTGTAGAGAAAGTGGCATTTGCCCTCCTTGCCATAGCTCGGAAACTCAAACCATATTTCCAACCTCACACAGTTGTAGTTCTCACCAGCCTATAGTTAAAGAGAACATTATAAAACATCGAAACCTCAGGGCAGTTGACGCAATGGGAAATTGAGTTAGGCGAGTTTGACATCAAATACCAACCTCGTATGGCAGCTCGTAGGCAGGTCCTAGTAGATTTAATAATTGAAATCGAAGGCAAGCACATGGAGCCCGCATAGCGCACTGAAACAACCCCTCTCAGAGCAGAACATATCTGGACTGCTTATGTTGATGGCTCTTCAAACAAGTAGGGCAGCGGTGTAGGCGTGGTTCTGATGTCACTCGACTAGATGATCGTTTGATATGCCCTCCGGTTCAACTTCAAAGCCACTAACAATGAGACTGAGTACTAAACTATCCTAGCAGGCCTTAGCATTGCAAGTTTCTTGGGTGCCAACGGAATTGAAATGCATAGTGACTTGCAACTAGTGGTTGGCCAAGTCAAAGGTGAGTTTGTAACGAAAGAGAGCAGTATGAAAGAGTATTTGGCTCGTGTTCTAGAGCTCACACACCTCTTCAAGTACTTCTCGATAGAGCAAATACCTCGGGAGAAAAATTCCTTAACTGACAGCTGGCTTAAATGGCTTCAAACCCCGATAATGTGGAGAGTCATGTGGACGTTCCCCTAGAAGTCTTCAATAAACCTTCTATTTGCTTTGAACATGCAGTGTGGCAGATAACCCAAGGGGAATGGTAGGGTGCATCAAGCAACCGTTTTTTCCTTAATGGAGAACTCTCAGTCGATAGCATAGAGGCTCGAAAAATACGAATGAAGGTTGCTCAGTACACAATACAGCTGAATGAGCTCTACAAACAAAGTTTCTCCAGACTTCTTCTCTAATGCTTGGCTCCCCTTGAAGCAGACTATGTTCTTCGAGAAATCCCAGCTAACAAAGCCATCTCAGCAAGCCATTATTGGCTAACCGTATTAAAAGACTCCATGACCATGATAAAAAGCTACGACAAGTGCCAGGGCAAAGCAACCATCTAATGATTGGCGGCGAAAAACATGACTCTGATTAGTTCACCATGGCCCTTCTCGCAGTGGAGGATAGACATTGTGGGACCTTTTCTGCTTAGGAAAAGGCAAATAAAGTTCTTAGTAGTAGCGATCGACTACTTCACTATGTGGGTAGAAGCCCAACCTTTAGTCTCCATTACAGAAGCACAGATCTGGAGGTTTATGTGGTCCTTTATCATATGTAGGTTCGGCATACCAAGAATTTTAATCTTCTACGATGGAAGGCAATTCAACAACTGCCAGTTCAAACAATTTTGGGAAGAGCTAGTCATCCAACATCATTTCTCATCAACGACTTACCCCCAAGCCAATGGGCAGGAAGAGGTCACAAACCGAACAAATTGTTAACATGCTCAAGGCTAAGCTCGACAGTAGAAAATGGGCATGGGCAGAAGAACTTCCAAGAGTCCTTTGGGCCTACCGAACAAAAGCTCGAACTCCTATAGCAGATACACCATTCAGCATGGCTTATGGCACAGAGGCCATGGTCCCAGTAGAAATGGGCGTCCACACCAATCGAGTAAGTAACCATGACCCCGAACAAAACGATGTTGACCTCGGCACCAACCTCTACTTACTGGAAGAGAAAAGAAATGCAACCAACATGCGAAATTATAACTATTAGCGATGTGTGGACAGATACTACAACACTCGAGTCGAAGCGAAAATGTTTTCCATAAATGACCTAGTCCTACGAGAAATTATGCCACCAACCATTAACCCTACTAAGGGCAAGCTCCACACCAACTGGGAGGGACCTTACAAAGTCATAGAAACAACTCGACAAGGAACTTACCACTTGGAAGACACACAGAGAAAGCGCCTTCCACATTCATGGAATACGGCCCATCTGAAGCGCTATCACTAGTATGTTCACATTATAGTTCACGTTACATTTTTTCTAAGACCAATTTTAGAACTCTTATGCATTAATTTTTTCATAGTACCATGTCATGTTATTGAGTTTTAATAAAAAGCAAGCACTTTCTTTGCCATACCGCCTTCTATGGAGCCATAATGGGGGCATTTGTTTACCGAAATTTTGGGGGATATTCTCAAAATTTTGAGAATCTTTTGAATGTTGAAGTTTATTGGGGTTTGTAAAATGTGTTTAGTGTGGTGGAAATTTTGGGCTCCCAAAAAATTGGGCAAACAAATGCCTTCAATGTTACAATCCTTAATGAGTATCCTTGTGACGAGAACACCCATACACCAGTAAATCAATCTAAATGACCTGTGCCACGGGCACCCCTACACCAGCAAATTTGTCTAACTTACCTAGGCCAAAGGCACCCCCACACCAGTAAACCGATCTAATTCCACAAGGCCAAGGGTACCACTATACTAGAGAACGAGTACAACTCCACACCTCCCCACCAGAGGATGGGTCCAATTCGACAATGTCAAAGGCACCCCACATCAGACTCCAAATAAGGATTTTCCAACAACTCCAGCATGCAGAACAGATACGTCCCCTTAGGATTTATAGCCTCCATGGTCTCTTCTACCAACTTCGAGCCTTTAATATAATTGTCCCCTACGAACATGGTGTGGATACCCCTCAAGAAAAGGATGTCGGGGTTGAGGTGGACGAAAAGCAGGTTGACAAACAAACTTGGACACCTTAAGGGGACTAGTCACAAGATCGAGAATCTCCTCTATGTGACAAGACCGGTAGGTGATGTCACAATCCAAAGCATCACAAAGAGTCTTGCAAGTCTCGCAGATGCTCAACAAAGTAAACAACGAGTTCTCAATGTCATCCAAGACGTATGGGTTCAAATCTGTTCTGGTGATTGCTTTAAGTATGATATCCAGTAGCAACTCCCTCAGAAGGGCAATTAGATAGTTCGCCATGGATGAACAAAGAAAGGAGTCAGGAAAGGAAGAAAGAGGCTAAAGAATTAGACTGAAGCAAGGCAAAGGAGGAAGCAGAAGGAGAATTGAACACCGAGGAACAAAAACATGTCGTATACAAAGAACGACTATCAACTCTTTATCCTTCATTAGATCGTCCCTCCTCAACTGGTCAGCCTCAAGGTGGCTTGCCTTTAACTCTGCCTCCATCCTCAGCCGATCGGCCCACTACTGCTCTAATTAGTTCGATAATCGAGTCATATCGAGCTATAGTTCTTTTTCCCTAGTCACGCCAGCCATGTGTTGTAACTTCAACCCTTCTACCTCCGACCCCAAGGCGCAAAACTGCACACAAAAGGTATCCATAACACCCCGACCATCATGGCAGACCAAGACATTGTCTCTCTCCCCTAACTAGCAATTCTTCGAGGATAGTACGTTGTGTTTGGATAAAAGCCTGTTCAACTTGTAACCCAGCGGCAACTATCTAGAAGTCCTGGAGTAGCCGACCTATGGCAAACACAAAGGAGGAAAATTCTGGCAACATCCCCTCCACTTGCTTGAACACTTCCGAGGCAAAAGAAAGGCCCACACCAACACCAGCACTAATCCAACCTCTCACACCAACACCTTTTGTATTAGCTCGCCCCGAAGGGTGGACCACTCTACTTTGTTTCTTAATAGCTGCCAACACTTCTTGTAGTCCAATGGATGACAATCCTTTCAGAGGAGGAGGAAGGTGATTCCCCAGTGGAACCTCTGTGCGCACTGCTGTTCTGCTTGAGTTATCAGCAAGCCTTCTTCTGTGCCCTACGAATGAGAAGTTCCCTACTCTCCTCCTCTTCTTCCTCGTCCATCAGCACAAGCCTTTTATGTGAACGGGTCCGAGGCCCACCGGTTGAGACACTGGTAGGAGCAGAAACTTCTTTCACGATCTCTACGCCATCACTGCTCGACAATGGAGATACTGCCTTTTGGTGAGCCATAGCAGACCTGGTCTCACGGATAGCTACACTAGGAGATTTTGGACCATAACCAATGGGACTTGACTTACCCCCAAGAACAGCTTTGGGTGGCCTACCCCTTTTTGGCTTCAATATTTTGTGTCTGCTCCTTGCTTCGGCACACAATATAGAATGAGAGGGCCTAGTCAATTGCACATTGGATTGTTAGACCCTCATACCAACACACCACAACAAATCAATACGAAAACAATAGTAATAAACAGCACCATTCAGTGCTACTCACACCCAATACATAAGCTACCAACAACCTACCCCTAACTCACAACAATCCAACACAAATATACAGTCCCTCACAGAAGTAGCAGATGAATCACATTAACGTATAATATCATCAAAATCAATCACAGAGACTCACCTATTGAAGCCCTGCCAGCCATAGCTGCAACCCTCGCGGAAGGACAGTAGCTTAGCTACATCCCAGGGCTTGCTTGCCATTGCCGGCTTGATGCGCGAGTCCTCCTCTGGGCTTAGATCTAGTGTTTCTCAAACACGCATAAGAAAAACGATAGTAAGGAGTAAGATGCATTACATCAAGTGGAAGGCACTCCCCAGGATTATTGAACCCTAATAGGATTTTCTTCCCTTAAAGGGTATTCTCTCCCTTCACCAGACACGAAGAAGAACCTTTGGTGCCTGCTCTTGTTGTTTGAAGGAAGACCACGGAATAAACCGCACCCGTCCCGAGCCTGACGCCAATCTTGTAACACCAAACAAACTCCTGCTAGGCAGTAGGTTTCTCATCCGAAAAATATTTCTCCCATAGGACAAAGAAACCCAATGCCAATCACAAGTTGTTAGGAGCCAGTTGAACTGGAGACAGCAAGAACCACCGAAGAAGTTACCTATATCCCCAGTAAGCAGAAATCTAGCCCCCGTGTGCAGTACATCTTTGAAAAAGGCAATCTAGTCCCCTTTAGGGCACACTACCCTTTCCTTGTGTTCAGACACCCTCATCACTATAGTCAAAGAAATGCATATTTAAGCCGTAATCCGGCTAAGTCCATTTGGTCACGATCGAACACCCATAGGGCCACCGATAGAGTTCCCTTAGGAACAGAGCTTACTTCCGTCTCATCTGTCCCAAAACTAGATGAAGCCATTGAATGCAAATCTCTTGCGAAGTAACTCCACAATGTTGAATAGCAAACGACACAGATAGGTATCGACCACGTCGGAAAGAAATGATGAAACTCTCGCCCGATGACTTGCAGAATACTCAAGTCAATAAGTGTCTCCTCACCTACACACTCTTTTATTTCAAACGGCTCGAAATGGATCAGGTCAAATACTGGACACATGTCTCATAGCCCTACAGTTCCGGCCTCTTTGCCTCCACTACCTCGAGCTTTAGAAATCCTAAGATTGGGCTGAATCTAGACAGAAGCCCAAAGCTTCTATGGCTTGGCCTTTCTCCGATCAGCCTCCACACATGTATTATCAAGTCCGTCGAGGCTGTAGCCTATGATGCTCCAATAGGCCCATAAACTCCATTTCCCCAATCCTCATGAACACACACAAAAGCAGGCAGGTTTCACACCCCATAATCTGAAGCTCCCTACAGATTTTTGCATTCTCAGAACTACCACCGATGGGCCATGATACGGTCCGTTAGGGAACCTAACAGCAACTGGTCTGAAAAACTCTCGGTCGGCCCTATACTCTTTAAGGGGGGGACAATTGATGGGACATAATATGACCGGCCCAGCCCATCAGAAATACACTAGCCCATTTGCAGTCTTGCCCAATACCATAGGCTTGTTCAAGGCCCCCAGCCCACATGAATATGAATTAATCCCTCCACATCTTCTCGCCTCGTTATTCAAAGAGTCCTAAAGTTCACGGTATTAACCTCCTTTTAGGACTCTAACCCCCTATATAAATAGCAGGTACCCCCTTCATATTTTCTTAAGCTTAATTACTTCTCCAGACTAAACTCTTATTAAGATCTAACTTAGGCATCGGAGTCTCCATATCCGACACCGCCCCGCTTCTTGTTCCCTTTCAAGTCTGATCGGCTTCGGCTCTTGGTGATTTTGGGATCATCAATATCTATGTTTAGGGGATCGGCGGTAATTAGCAGAAACAACAACAACCGTCCGGCCAATCAATCTTGCACTTGGAGAAAGGAGAAGGAATATGATGTGGAGAAATGATGGTGAGCTGGCAAATTATCTGACGTGTTAATGTGTTCCATCAAAGGTGCTAACGGAATATGGACGAAAGGACCCAATCATTAGATGGGTAAGGACTCAATAACCCTATTCCTAGTGACTATTTCATCATAGTGTGTCCCCCACTTGACACCTATGGACCACATCTCACAATCCGTTGGGAGGGCACGCCCGCACTCTTCACTCCCCATTCTTGCCTTCCTTACTGAACTTTCATTTGGCTTGTAATTTCTAATCGGATGTGATTGCGGTTTAATTTGTGAAATCGTGGGTGGATCAAATCTGATGAGCCGGGTGAAAGCCCAAAAATTGGCGATGTAATTTATCAATTCTGAGCTGGCAAATTATCTGACGTGTTAAATCAAAGGTGCTAACGGAATATAATCATTAGATGGGTAAGGACTCAATAACCAATAAATAAAAAAACTATTCCTAGTGACTATTTCATCATAAGGATAAAAACCTAGTGACCAAATTGTCAATTTCTCTAAAAAAAATTAAAACTCTCATCAAGATGATCCTATTATGGTTGGATAGTTTGATTAGGAAGAAGGAAGACAATATATGCACTGGATATAAAGCAAGACTGACTTGTGATTAATAAGGTGGTGACCAAGGATGGGTTCAAAGATATGGTTTATACCTTTGAGCCGCAATTCAAGATGCTCTCTTGATACACAATGATGAAGGATTGTATATGTATTTATCTTGATGAGAAGAATAGATTGAAGAAGATCATTTTGCAAGCGGGTCCTAGAGTTTGCTTTACAACTGACACGTGGGCATACATAAAAAGGCCATACTAAACTAACGCTACCATAATCATATAATAGTGATGTTTTGAGGTTTTTACCAATAGGGCTAACATTTTTTTTATTCAATTCAACTATCCAAGTATTATTTTTTTTTTTATTTCGAATTGTAAATTTGTATTATTTGTAGATTTCTAGAATTATTTGTAATTTTGTATCATTTTTCTTTCATTAATTTATTTGTGATTTATTAATTTATTTATCTGCTTATAGAATTGTAATTTGTAAATTTGAATTTAAGCACAATAAAATAATTGTGGATCCAACATCCAAATTATAAAATAGTATATCTGGCCAAATTGCAAAGCCCAAAAATTGGCATTATGGGCTATAATTCAGGTGAAATTCGGAGAAAAGCTCTAAATATTGGTCCCAAATCGGCCCAAACAGTCCATAATCTTCTTGCTAGAATTCCAACATCCGTTATCGGGATTGCTAGAATTCTGGCTCCAATAGTATCGTTACCCACCACTACAAATGGAGCCTCTTTGTGTTTTGGAGGTAAGTTTTATCAACTTAACCAATGAATTTATTAGTTTTTTAGGTATAGATTTTTGGTTGTTGTGGTTTGAATTTATAGACGAAATTGTTGTTTAAATGCTCATGGTTGGTTTCATACGTGTTTAGGGGTGTTGATGCATGTTTTAGGACTAAAAAAACATATTTTTGGGATTGGCTAGAGTTTTTAGATTGGTGATTATCGTGGGTTTTACGCAGTGTTTGAACACTATGAGAGTGTTCGTTTGAACGAAATTGCTGAAAAAGTTCATTTGAAGAAATGACAATCATGTTCGAATGGTAATTTTATATCATTCGGACGCATTGTAGCCGTTCAAATGTATTCAATTTTTTTAGAAAAATTAGAAATTATGCATTGTGCATGAAAAATCTAAATTTGTGGTGTTGAGTCTCAAATGAATTTACATCATTGTAACAATATTAATATGCATAGGAAACTAATAAATAGAATAACAAAAGCTGATACAATATTTTCAAACTAGAATCTTTCATTGTACAGAAAGAAATAAAGAGCAATACCCTAGTCAGTAGGCTCAGAATTCTGAAAACCATTTGGCCACACATCAGTCGCATAAAGCAGTTCTTTGCTTGCTATAGTTTGGATCAAACAAATAATTGTGGCATCACATTTGCTTCCTTCCAAACTAGAATATGCAAAAAAACTACTTTGTAAGTTTAATGTGTGGCCAAATGGTTTTCAGAAGTCTGGCCCTACTGACTAGGTATTGCTCTCTATTTCTTTTCGTACAATGAAAGATTCTGGTTTGAAAAAGTTGTATCAGCTTTTATTATTCTCTCCATTAGTTTCCTTTGGATGTTAATGTTTTTATAGTGATGCAAATCTATTTGAGGCCCAATACCTCGAATTTAGATTTGTCATACATAATGCAAAACTTCTAATTTTCCTAACAAATAAAAAAACATTTTGAATGTGTTCGAACAAGAACAATACGTACAATCAATGTAAAAATATTAGATATAATCAGTCAACTATATCAGTCCTATCTGGGGCCTCATCTTTTCCTACACTGAGATTATGTATAGGTAAGTTCTTTGTATTTTTCATTCAGCTGACTTTTTTTAATGATTATTTTTGTCAATTATTTAAGCATTATATTGATTACAATTCTTGATTTCGGAAGACAAGGATGCACGCAGAGTTGGAAAAAATCTTGAAATTTTTTTTAAAATAAAAAAATATTCTTTCCAACGTTAATTTTAGTGTTCGAAAGACAACATCCCTCCCTACGTTTGAACCCTATTCGAACGTTTTGACGTTTCAATTCGTAACATGTTCGAATAGCTATTTTTTTATTCCTCATTCAGTATATTGAACGAATTTAAAGATATCCATTGGAACATTACAAAAATAATTTGAATGTTTTTTCCCAAAACCGTCCGAACGTGAACTGTTGTAATGCATTAAGAATGGATACGAACTTTCCATTTGATAGCATTGGAACGGTATCCGAAACATCGAAAGTAAAATTTTTATAGTGGTTCAAACGGGTTCGAACAATTAGTTTATTTTGGGACAGAAGCCTTCCCATCTCGAAAGGGTACTTTTTGGGACGAAACAAAATTTTCGTCCCAAAATTGTTTTTGTAGCGGGTTTGTTAGGACAATTGGCATGATGAATAGAATTCATGTTTTTTGGGACGGAAAAATCCATCCCAAAAACCAGTTTTTGTTTTAGTGTAGTTACAAGTGAATTTTGTTTCATTAAAATATTATAATTTTCAAGGTTTGGTTGTTAACTCAAAACATGTTTTCTGAAAGCACTTCAATGTTTGATACAAGTTATATTTTTCGTGCGGGTTAATTACAATTTTCTCTCTCGAACTTGCACCCCATCCTCAAAAACTCCCCTAAACTATAACTTGTTGCAACTCACCCTCTTAATCTATGTTTTCAGTTATAATTTAGTCCCGCGCCTAGACTTTCCCATTGTGTACGACGTTTTCTGTCCCACGTGAGAAACAAGTGGGACTCTCCTTGCGCGAAAATACCAAATTGTCCCTCCCTTTCTCACTCTCTATCACTGACCCACCCACTGGCACAAACAAAGCATTTTTGGAAGCTTTTCAAAGGAAAAAAAGAGAGAAGCAAGAGTTCATATTTGATGTTTTTACCCACCAATGAAGTTTTTCTGATTCATTTCCCTCTTTTCAGCTTCAGCCTTGCCAATCCATCCTCTACAAAATACAATATTTTTTTATCCAAACTATTAGTGTAGCTGATCTAATGGAAGCGGTTCTCTAGCATGACTACAAAGGTAACAAACCCCCTAGTAGGTAAGTCCCTATGAGGCTCCAATCATGTCCTCTAAGTCTATCGATGCTAGCCATTACAAAGGATTTACTTCGTATTCATTTGCCAAGGCAATGGTGAAATTTGCTAGTAATGGGTGATGTTGTTGTAGTGTAGACTGCTGACAACAATCCAAGCATGTCCTCTGTTTCTTGCTCCGAAAAGCCTCCGAAAATGCTCTATTTGTGCCAGTAGGTGGGTGGGTCATGGAGAGTGAGAAAAGGAGGGACAACTTGGTATTTTCGCACAAGAAAGTCTCGTATGTTGCTCACGTGGGATGAAAAACTAATGGCTAAATCTGAGTGATGGACTGAATCATTACTATAAACGTAGATTGAGGAGTGAGTTGCAACGAGTTAAAGTTGAAAGAGGTTTTTGAGAATAAGGTGCTTGTCAGAGGGGGAAAATTGTAATTAACTTTTTTCATAATTTTCCTTGATTAGTAAACTTGATCCTTAATATCAGTTTGAAATAAATTAAAAATAACTTATATAACAATCGAATAACATATTTCTTACAAAAAGTAAAAAATGTTTTTGAAATAAAAAAATATTTTTTTTATCAAAATAACTAAATTATATATATATATATATATATATATATATATCAAGATAATAAAGCTGGGTCGGTGAGGGAAATGAGATAACGGTGAGTAAAAATTTCCATTAAGAATCGGAATTTCCGGTTCTGGCATATACAGAAATCATTTTTAACAATTTCCGGAATCGCAATCAGAATCGAAACTAAAAATTCCGGTGGAATTACCAGAATTTTCGATTCTGGTTTTTCTAAAAACATAAAATAAAATATAACATATGTAATTTGATTGAATGTTTATTTTAGAATTTAGATTTTGGATGTTGTTAATTTATGATGAATAATTAAAAAATACTGAAATTTTCAATTTCGGTTTTTTAAAATAGGGCTCAAAATAAAGTATAACATACGATGAGTACTAAATTTGTTGAATGTTTATTTTAGAATCTAGATTTTGATTGAATGTTTACATTTATTGTTAATTTATGATCAATAATAGAAAAATCTTCCAAAAATTCTGTCCAAAAATATTTGTAGCTCGTTAGGGCCCAAAAACCTATGTCCAAAAAAGCTCACATACCGAATTGGAATTGCGGAACTGGAATTGCGGTTCCATCCATTCCGGAATTGGCCATTATGGTTCCATTTGTTCAAATACTCACTCTTGAAAAGAGAAAGCAGTGTGGGTTCAAGTGCTATGATAGAATGAGCAATTAAGAAAGTCAATTATCTTGTTTCAAAAGAAAGACCACTTTACTTAAATTATTCATGCTTCATTTTACAATTGACTTGATTCTATTTTGAGTTGAAGAAATTTTACCAACCACCCCAAACATTAAAAAAAACATAAGAAAAACATATGTAAGATTTTCTCTACGACGAAACAAAAGGAGCCTAAAACAAAATTTAATTCATCAATCCCCTGACACGTACAGCAACTTCAAGAGGTTCTTGTTCTACAAAAATCTGGGGTTAGCTGAGATAGTTCTGACATTCTTTTGTAAGTTGAATTTAGCCTTCACTGTGGATTGTTGCTAAAAGTAGAATTTCACCGGCGTTTCAGAAAATTCTAGTAAACTTATCCGAGTGCACCAATTGCAGCACAATGCAAATACCTTTAAAAGACCGCTGCGGACTTCTCCCAACGCGTTTTGCACTTCTAGTATTGCTATTCCACCGTTGCTAGACCCAAAGTTTTGTGGTTTCAATACACAGACAAGCCGTCTTTACTTACCCCTATAAAGCCTCTGGTTCCTCTCCTTCCATATTAGATACACTGCTCCAAAAAGAGTGAGTTTTGTAAACTAGGAAATGAGAGTCCTGCCCTTGTACATCTCGACATACCAATATATGTTCTCTCTGAAATTTTGTGAACTTTATGGAGCAAATTGATCTTATCTTTCAAAAGGGCTGGTCCAAATTTTATTAGAGAATCGACATTCAAAGAATATATAGGTGCTTAGCTTTCTGGATCGCTGTGTGTTGCAAAAGGTACATTTCACTTTGTTGTATGATCCTCATTTCCTTCAGCTTCTGTTGGGTGGATAATTTGTTTTTGATAGCTAGCGAAGAAGATGAATTATTGCCTTGATATGTGGCTTTTGAACAAGACCAAGTATTACCAATCAACCTCGGGATTCGTTGGCTGAAATGCCAAGATAGGACTACGGATGGAGAAATTTCCACTGGCAGCAAGATTCCATTTGATCTAGAATCAGGTCTTATGTCAGTTGGGGTTTTCTCAGCTGCTATTGCTGTCACGACCTGGTCCAAAAGTTCAAACGGAAGAAGTCCGCTTGAAAATGAGAATTTTTACCCTGCTTATAAACAATTTTTCACGCCACGAAATTCCAAGAGAAAAATTATTACTTCATGTAATAATCAAAATTCACACTCAGAACCCAAAAATAACATATAAAGAAAAATAAATCCCAACCGTTTACTCAGAGCACTACAATCCTCAAATTCAACATTTAAAAAAAAAGGAAAATTGGCAATATGGTCACTAGGTTTATAACATGTTGACTATTTAGTCACTAGGTTTCATTTTTTTACAATATGGTCACTCAGTCCATACTCTCGTGACGATTTGGTCCTATCGTCCATGTTCCATCTAATTTCTAATGGAATAAAATGCCACGTCAGCAACTTAACACGTTAGCCCCACACACGCAAAACGCTGCATTTAACAGTTAAGAAAATTAAAATGTAAATTCTAAACGACACACAGCTCACTGAATGGAAAGGAAATTGATGAAGCTTTCTGTTTTACTTCTTTGGAAACGAAAACACACCGTTTTACCAATAAGGAATAGAAACAAACAATGAAACTGAAAATTTGGCTAAGTGTTCGCATGTCCCCGAACCCCCCCCCCCTCTCTGGGTACACCCTTGCCCTAGCATTCAGTGATTTCCACCCCTTGAGATTGATTTGAGGGGCTCGGTGATTTCGAAACTTCAGATCTGTAAGTTGAAGCCATAGTCAGATCTGTTCGTCGGTGATTTTTGGGAACATTGGGGTTTCTATTTCCTTTGGTAAGGCAACCCATTTCTTTTCGCACCCACCTGTAAATGTCCATTCTTTATGGTCGTTTTTTGTAGTGTACCTTTTGTGCAAGTGAGTGGGTGGACGTGATTTGGACTTGTCAGACGGTAGGACCACAAACTGAATTGACTTTCTCTATTTATTGGGTTTTTGTAACAGCTTTGTCATTTTGCTTTCGGTTTCTTTTAGTGTAGACCCACCTGTAAATGCACGTGATTTCTTATGTCTTCTGTCTTCTTGTCCAAGTTTTTGGTAGACTGGTTGCTTGAAACCATAGAGGTCAGGGCCTTATCTGCAAACAGTTTTTAAATGCTGCCTTATTTCCTTTGGAGTTTCCTGTAAATGTCCATTCTTTATGGTCGTTTTTTGTAGATTTATGTACCTTTTGTGCAAGTGAGTGGGTGGACGAAAATCTTGTTTTTCCAAACTAAACCATTGCAAGTGGACTCCACAACCAAAAATGTCAGACGGTAGGACCACAAACTGAATTGACTTTCTCTATTTATTGGGTTTTTGTAACAGCTTTGTCATTTTGCTTTCGGTTTCTTTTAGTGTAGACCCACCTGTAAATGCACGTGATTTCTTATGTCTTCTGTCTTCTTGTCCATTTTGCTTTCGGTCCTTAGTTTTTGGTAGACTGGTTGCTTGAAACACATAGAGGTCATTAGGTTTTGAGATGAGGGCCTTAGGGTTTGCAAATGGTTGATGCTTTAAATGCTGCCTTGTGTTCCTGAGTTGAGGAGTTTCCTCATTTTCGAAATGGAAATCTATTTGAGAAGGCGTGAAAAATTAGGTGCAATACAAATTATGGTAACTTGTTCCCGTTGTATACCCTTAGTAGATGTTTATTTATTTGCTTGTATTATTCTTCTTTTTTGTTTGCAATAGATTGTTCTTGACAATAATATCTTTCAATTCAAGCTTTAAAGAAATATGTTTGTTAATAACTGAAATTTACAAAACTTGTTAATAGTTTTAGATCAACTTGTTAATAATTATCTATGTCATTTTGTAGGTTTACTACGGATATTGGCCCACCATGGTGGGCGATTCATAGGAGAACGGGATCAGATTTATAAAGGAGCGAAGGTGGACGATTTGGAAAAATTGAGTATAGATTACCTCTCCTTAATTGAGATTCAGGGGGCGGTGCTTGAGCTTGGTTATTTGAGGATGAGAACTTTATGGTATACATTCGATGACGAAGATTGGATATGTATTAGGACATTGAAGAATGATAAGGACATGATCGAGTTGATTAATAAAGCGGTTAGTGAGCAGCATTCTACTCTGCATGTATACGTTGACCATGTAGTGGAAGAAGCTGAGGTCGTCAACGCCGAGGAATGCCCCTTTCCACTGGATGAATGCCCCCTTCCATTTACCGCTCCGAGACCATCACAAGAAGAAACTGGGGAACTAGAATCTGTATTAGGGGAACCCAAACCTATTATAGCTGAAGAAGAGGTTGTTGTGTGAGAACCCGAACTTGTTATTGCTGAGGAAGAGGCTGTTGTAGGATAACCCGAACCTGTTATTGCTGAGGAAGAGCCTGATGTGGGGGAACTCAAACCTGATATTGCTGAGGAAGACTCTGATCCTAATTACATTCTTGAGGAGGAGAGATCACAGCATAGTGAATTGAGTGATTTCTCCGGTACTGACATAGAAGAGTCTGATTTGTATGGTAATGCTGAGAACCCAGATGGCACCGAAGCCAAATTAGATGATTATGTTGCATATGTTGATTGGTTAGGGGCATTCCTAAGAATCGATGAAGACAATACGACTGATATACCTAGTGAGTATGAAGAAAAGGATGATATGGGAACCCAAAAGGATTCCGAATCTGATGAGGCTCCGCGAAGCAGGAAATTCCCGGAGTTCAATGAAGAATTTGACATAGAAGCGGAGGTCCATTTGGAGCACGGTCTTGTTTTTCCTAATGCAAATGTGTTCAGGAAGGCATTGAGGCAGTATTGTGTTCAGAAGAAATTTGATTTTGCATACATTCACAATGACATCCTTAGAGTGCAAGCTCAATGCATGGAAGAGTGCACTTTCTACATTTTTGCATAAAAAATGAAAAAATCATACTCGTTTCAGATCAAGCATTTTGTTGCTGAGCACACTTGTGGGGCACATTACGAGAACGCCAAGTGCGACGTGAAGTTTCTTGCACAACGATACATGGCAAACTTTAGGGATCATCCCCGCTGGCTTGCAACTGTATTACAGAGTCAGATCCGGCGTGATTATAATATTGAGGTGTTAATACATCGCTGTTATCAAGCGAAGAGGATGCCTTTGCTAATGGTTCTTGGAAACCAAGCAAAGCAGTTCAAATTCACGGGGCAATATGGACTGGCACTTAAGAAGTGGAATCATGGCACCTCTGTAGTGTTTTTCAAATCTGATCAGCACTTTAGAAGGCTCTACATATGCCTTGCTGCATGCAAGGAAGCGTTGAAGCATTGCAGACCCATCATATGTGTTGACGGGTGCCATTTGAAGGGTAAATATGGTGGGTAGCTCCTTTATGCTATTGGCAAAGATGGGAATGACAACATGTTCCCGATTGCGTATGCCGTAGTGGAGGCAGAGATCCGAGATTCATGGACATGGTTTATGAATCTATTGTTAGTCGATATTGGCCCAGAAGAGGAGCATGGCTGAAAATTTATGAGTAATAGACAAAAGGTATAATCATTTCCCTTATTTAATATGTTAGTGAATGTATTAAGTAATACTTAAGTTGTGTTATTTCCTTCACTTGCAGGGGTTGGGGCTGACATTTTGGCACAAGATGCCAGGTGTGGAGCACAGATGCTACCTGAGACATCTTCGTGCCAATTTGAAGGGTGATGGCTTCAAAGGTAAACAATTCAAGGATGCAATATGGGCAGCCGCAACTGCTACAAACATCAATACGATTAAAACCGCCATGATCCGGATCGAGGTGAACTATTCTGATCCACATAAGACACCTATGGAGCTTGATACAAGCTTTGGAGCCAACACGCTTTTAGTGTACTTTGCAAAAGTGATATGCTCCTAAACAACCTCACTGAATCCTTCAACACATGGATTAAGGACGCCCGTGACAAGCCAATAATATCGATGCTGGAGACGATTCGTTGTCAGCTACAAATACACTTCCACAAGAAGAAGATTGATGCTGAGGCTGCCCTCCATCAAGCACCCAACACCCTCTGTCCAAAGATTTTTAAAACGTTAGAGAATATTAAATCTTGGATTTGGTTTTGGTATTGGTTTTGGATTTGTTATTAGTATTTGTTATAGGTAGTTGGATTTTGGACTTGGATTTGGTTTTCGTATTGGTTTTGGATTTTGGTCTTGGATTTGGTTTTGGTATTTGTTTTGGATTTGTTGTTGATATTTGTTATAGGTAGTTGGATTTTGGACTTGGATTTGGTTTTGGTATTTGTATTTTGGAATTGGAATTGATATTATGTATTAGTGGTTGATTTTGGACTTGGATTTGTGTTTGTTATTGTGTATTTGTAGTGTAATTGGTTTTGGTTTTAGCTAGAATCTGTAACAATAAATCTATCCCAACTACCTTTAATTCAGTACACAATGACATTACAAAGAAATTACAGGCACCCAATTTGAATCAAGTAGTCCCCATTCATACATAAACCATTCATTACAATGAGACTCTCATACCCAACACAAAACCAAGCTTGCCATTCATTACAATGAGACTGCCGTACCCAACAAAAAAAAAGTTGTCATTCTTTACAAGAGTTCATGCCAACTAAACTGTGTGAAGTTAACCATTACAAACTAACTACCCCATCAACATAATTTCACTTAACCTAACCTAGTCATCTAACACATTGTAATCTAACTACCCCATCAATATTTTTTCACGGTGATCCTTATAAAGAATGCACCCATAACAGCAACTGCCATTAACGAAACTCCAGCAATACACTTCAGCCTTCTCACAGTTAGCTTCAATACATCATTCTCCTTTCGCAACTCTTTATTTCTCTTCATCCAATACGGTCCCACCTCCATCCCACAAGGACAGACATGAGGATCAAACCAATAAAAATACCCACAGTGCTTAGTTGTCTACAAACAGAGACACCCACAAATCATGCACTCAAATATAACGGATAAATTTACAACTTACTAACTAAAATAACTTTCGCCATAATTTGCACAACCGAAAAAATGTCTTCCTGGATTGGAATCCGTCCAGGAAGATATTACGGTGCTCTCAATCCACAGCTGCAAAACTTTAAGTCATATGGTTGCTGCTGAATTTTAAGTGACGATGGTTTTTCAGATGAAACATGACTGAATATAAACCAAAACATAGTCAAGTGCAAATTGAACTGTTAAACACCAACATGAGCCCATTCAAGTATCATAAGACACTAAGGATATGCTCTTTATCTTCCTGTTAGCTATGATAGAACTCTGCAATTGGCTACATTTTCTACACTTGGTCTACTAACTATCGAGTTCTTTCACTTGTACAGATATTGGATGCGGTTTAGCTTACAAATACTCTTCACCTATGAGGGCATGATTCAATATGCCAATAACTTCTACAAACAGATTCAATATCTCAGTTAATCTGCCAATAACATATTAAACACCAAAGTTTGAAATGCATTAAGACCCAAGAATCTAAAGAAAAGAATCCATTGGTCAAATGTACTCCAGCCAAATGTATTCTAGACAAATGTATTCCAGTCTATTTGCACTCAAAAACTGCAAAATTAAAGGTCAACAGCATGAAACCATAGTGAATTTTAATCAATCAAAGACTAGAGTGCCACTTCATGTACTGGACATCAAGTACCTATGGGCTAACTAAGGATAGTAATTCTAGGCATCAAATCCCAAATGAACAAAAGCACCAATCCACAAACATCTTAATTTCCTAAGAAGCAATTCTCAATCGAGTTGCAAGACATTTTTAGGGACAAAGTGGTGTTCTATAGCATAGCTTCGACAATGTTTGAGGAAAGACTTATTGTGATAGATTCTATCCAAATCCAGGACCAATTACAACTACCAATATGCATAAACCAATTCTCAGTGGAGTTGAAGTATAAACTTGCAAAAACCAAATCGCAAACATCACAAAGCAAATAAACGAAAGAACATTGCAAGAACGAAAAAGGTGAATAAACTAGACCCAAATCCTAACCTTCCCTCAGACATTGTCAAAGCAGAATAGAAGGTTCCTCTAGTCGAAGCAATGAAATCGTTCTCCTCTCTGGCCTAGGGTTGCGAAAAGGGGGAAAATGCTCGCATGAAGAAGAAGTTGGTATTTACTGCGTGATTTAAAAAGACAAAAGCCCATCCTTCAATGAAATTGTGCGTGGAGGAATAAAATATATACGGTCTACCGTTTAGTCTGATTGAAACGGTGAGTTTTGATTATTTCGGGTGACTTGGCAGCTGATTCACACCAGTTAAAGTGGACGTGTTAAGTTGTGGACATGGCATTTTATTCATTTAGAAATTAGACGGAACATGGATGGTAAGACCAGATCGTCACGAGGGTATGGATTGAGTGACCATAATGTAAAAAAATGAAACCTAGTGACTAAATAATAAGCGTGCTATAAACCTAGTGACCATATTGCCAATTTCCCTTGAAAAAAATTCAATAAACAGTTTTTCAAATTAAAATGTTAATACTAAAGTCTCCAAACTGAAATATTACCACTAAGGTCTCAAAATGGACCATTTCTACATTATTCCTGCATCTTGCATCTCCCACAAAATTTCTAACTTGAGATCTTCTACTAATCATTGTCACCAACCACTAAATCTGAAGAAAGTAAATGGTGAGTTACAACTAGCTCAATAAGTAGCAAGTCAATCAAGGTAGGGGAAATGACAATTTTATCCCAATAACTGAAATCAAGAAAAATATTATGAATCATACCAAATCCAAAATACAAATTGTAACAAAAGCTCTAAGGCCATGCGACATAATTAAATCATCAACGGTCATACAAACCTCCAGGCTACAAAGACCTTCAAATACCACGAAGGGTATCAAAATGGTTACACAGACCTAATTGTACCACAAGCAGTACAAATACCACGAAGATATAATTTATGCCACAAAGACATCACTTATTCCACAAAGACATCACAACACATGCGCAATGATAGTTTTCACAGTATGCTCACCAAAATAAGTTTCAACATATTGAGCTAAATATTTCAAATGAGTTTATGAAATCTCAACAATCTCATTTTTACCAAAATTTGTTCAGTTCTCATATACCTCATCAAAACAATAAAAAAATACAATGCACATTTAAAATCCAACTTTACAATGTCAAATAAATTAATCTCACAAAATAAATCATGTCCAAATCTGATTCGTATTGTAAAAGAATCTAACAGTTTGTGCATTTATTTTCCACAATGCGAGGATTTCATGAAAATCTTATTGAATAACCACTTACCTAAAATACTCAACCAAACAAAAGGAATCCTCAAGCTTGCCCAAACATTTGTTCAAGCAGAAATAAAACTACTGCATCATTTTAAGAACTACACTACATCTCGAAAGAAATTTATAAGAAATCTAATAAAAATCTCCCTACCATTAAACCACTAAATTCCAGCAATGCATTTGAGAGTGTTGATTATACTCTTATCATTTGAATCCCATTTAATTTATATGAGTATATTAGCTTTACAAAATATGGTATTTCTTCATAGCTTGCCTTTTATTACTCTACAACAACCATCAAAAAATCTAGAAACTCCAAACATTGAAATCTTGAATATACATCTTTCTTAAAAATAGAAACTAAAAGGACAAAATACATGCCCAAATTCACCAAAGAGGTCGCAAAAGAACCGTTGAGTTTCAAAGAGTTAGGCTCCCCAACATTAACTACAAAATAGAATAACTCTACATCAATTCAAAAAAATTTGACCCACACAAACAAAGATGAAATCATACCTACTTCGAAATATTACTCAGCCTCTACGAATTGAGCATCCCAAATGGCTAGAGAGAGCTTTGAGAGAGAAATAGAGGGAAAGAGAGCACAACTTCGAGCGGTGTTTGAGAAAAATAACGTAAATGCACTCTCTAATCTCGACCTGGATTTTAGGAGGAAGAAATTTTAGGCGAAATGGGTGAGTATTGAAATTTGAAAGATAAATTTTTAAGTATTGAAAAAGGGGGAATTGACAAAAATGAACCGAGTGATTAAGAGATATGTTTCGTGAGGGAAGAAAGAGTTTTGCTAAAGAGATAGCCATGCTAATAGCAATGCACCATTTGGTGTTTCTTTTTCTTCGAATATTGCAATTGGGATGAGGATTTCTTGTAATTTTCTGCCCGAATTGCACGGTGCAATTTGGAGAGAGACAGAAATAACAGGTGGACCCCATAGTAGGGCTTATGCTACACGAAAATTTACATGGGCAGCATTAAATGATGTAAGGTCCACCTATTGCGTCTGTCTCTCTTCGAATTGCACCATCTCATTCGGGTAGCAAATTACAGAGGATCCTCATCCTTACCATTGCAGACCATATTTGGTGTAGTCATTCTTGTTTTTGTGAACAGTCATAGGGCTGGGAAAAAAACCCGAGACCCAATGCCCAACCCAGTTGGGTCGGCTTTATTCGAGATTGGTGTCAGGTTTTATTTATGCATTCTGACAAGATTCGGTTGGGGTTTGTTAAACACATTCCAAAAAAACCTGAACACAACCCGAATATTCTAACTCTATGCATTATTTCCAAAGAAAAAAAAAGTCTTGGGCTATAAAAAAAAATTAGAGCCCATAATGTTTTTAGCCTACAAAAATTATTCCAGAACATTTTTGGCCTATAATATAATAAAATGAAATAAAGCCCAACGAAACCCGGCTCTAAACCTAGCTGAGCCCAACCTAATCTTCCCGAGGCGGCTCGGGTTCAAGATTCATTTCGTGTCAGGGTCGGGTTTCATTTTCCTTACCCCGATCAAGTCAGGTCGACTTTCGGGTGGATGTGAAAGTCGACCCGAAACTTGAAAATCCCAACACTAACCAATCATTATAGATATAACATCAGTGACTTTTGTATCCAAGCAGAATGCAGGGCATGTCTCACAGTTTCTCTAGTTTTTTGGTTAAATAAAGGACCAATAGGGTGCCACTCATCGAACCATGAATAAGTGCTCTCACTGTCTCCAACCACATCCTCAATCCTTTCCTGGCATTGTTCCTTAACTTCAACAACTTACCCCAATTCCATGAGAAATCTCCTGGAATTTTGATGTCCCAAAATGATTTACACTTCAATAGATATGATCTTTTCACCCAAGTTGACCACATCGAATTCTCCTTATACTTAAAAATATGTTATATGTGCATTAATACCGCTGTCTTATTCCAAATTTTCAGTTTTTATGTCCTAAGTCCTCCACAAACTTTCAAAAGATAAATATCTGAATGTTTGTGTCCTCCACTAGGGCCATTTACTTTGGTATTTTCCCTTCCACAAAATCCCTCTCAATGCTTGTTCAATTATCTTGATAACCCCTTTTGGGAGTGTAGAAACAAATAGCAACTAGATTCACTACCAAAAAAGAAAAAAATTTTAGTGACAAAATGCTTTGTCACTAAAGATTTTAGTGACGAAATTTTTTCACCTCGAGTTTTGTTAGCAAAACAGCGTCACTAAAGGCTTTTCATGATGAAATTTAGTTTTGTCACTAAAGTTTTTAGTGACGAAAATAATTCCATCACTAATAGGTTATTGTGACGGAACTTTCCATCACAAAAAGTCGTATTTAGTTGCCCTTATAATCGGACGATGGACGATCGATCGAAAAAAAATACGATCGATCGTGACTGGTCATGATCGGATGGTCCAACTGGCAATCGATCAGTTGAATCAACAACCGATTAGACGATGATTTGTAAGGATCAATCAGGAAACATTAATGATCGATCGGCCATTTGGGGATGATCGAACGGTATACAGTCACGATCGATTAAGACAATTTTTGTTGATCGATCGGTTCATTTCTAGTTTTAGACATTCCAACTAAACTGATCGATCATGGAAGCTTTTGCGTTCAGAAGTGTTCGCCTAGATGATTGATTGGTTCAGTTGGATGATCGAACGTTTGATTTATTACCAATCGAACAGTTAAGTTCTCAATCGAACGTGTTTCTTACTTACAGTTCCATCACTTTCGTTTGACGACCGAACAGTTAGTCGATCGATAGAACGTGATTTTAGGCATTTTATTTTTCCTAATCGGATGGTAGTATTAGCAATCGGTCATGTTTTACCATTACCATTTGGTAGCCCGAATTTTCGATCGAATTGTATTAATGGATTTTTTTTTTAACGATAATAATCAAAAACATTATATAACACGTACTATTACAATAACAATACAATATTCACATTAATAAACATCAATAATAATACATAATTATCCATAATTAAACCAAAACTAACATCATACTAGTAAAAAATATAGTAATTACAAAGGATCAATATAACATATCACATCTACCTATGTCAACTCCAAAATTGGCCCAACAGTCGCTTTGACATGTCGTTCATTTTCTTCTCCACTACAATGGTCATGCACTACTCCAGCTCTTTTGATATTTTTGCTCGTAAGTGCTCTTGCTCTTTTTGCATGTGCTCCTCATACACCAATCGTATCTACTCTTGCTCTTACCAAATGCGCTCCTTCCCCACCTGCTGCTCCTCATAGTGGTCCCATAACGTTGCCTCCATCTCAGCTTGCTTCTTTGTAAAATCTTGCAAGTTTTTTTCTCTAGCAGCTCTCATCGTTTCTATCTCATCCCTTGCCTTCGTTAGCTAGCCCTGTCGATCAAAAGACTTTGTAGTTAAAGTCGATAAAGGCATAGGTTAAAGTTGATCCTGACTTCTTGCATAATATCTCGGAATATAATTCAATTTCGATGTAAGTTTTCCCTTTTAATTCACACTGACGCTAAAAGGCACCTGCAAGAATTTAATAATTATCAAAAATATTAAAGTCGATAAACTATAATAAAAAAATCTCAGTAACATAACCATCGGGAAACCACACGTCTTTTAACCACTCAAATGCCCATTTTCGCTCTTCCTGAGTTAAAGTATATGCTGCTTAAGGTATCAATTCGACCCACGTGCACCCATTTTAGCTAGATCTCTATGTGCACCCGCTGAATCCCTAGTCTTTAACTCAATGTTCATCACCGTCCCATTATGTTGTCACATATGTTCTTTTTGATGTGCATCATGTCCAAGTTATGTCGTAACCCTAGCGTACCCCAATATTGCAGTAGGAAAAATATTCTCTTTTTCGTTCAACTCAAATTTCCCGACTACTGTTTCTTCTTCCCCTTATTTTTTCCAAAAGCTTTACCAAAGATAATCTCCCCGACATTACACATTTTATTCCAAAATCCATCAGATCTCCATGCATACCCTGGTGGCAAGTATCTCCTATGACCCATATAACACATTCTTCTCCTATGCTTCAACCACTTGTAGTCAGTGCCAAATTACACGTTGGACATGCCAACTTCCCTTTGGTACTCGATCCAGATAAATTGGTGTATGTTGAGAAATCATTTATGGTCCAATCAAAGGTGCATGCATCTGAAATGACGTCTCATATGAAGTGTCATATGTCTCGACTCCATCTTCTCGTAGTTGTTTCAACTCATCCACTGAAGGTCGAAGATATACATCTATATCATTTTCCAGTGACTTACAACTCAGGATCAAAAGAGCATCAGTGAAAAAGGGACCTTTATACACTTCCATGGGGATAAATTATAAGGAAATACAATGATTGACCAAATACTGTATGCATTGCTCATGTTTCCATGCGGATTGCATCTGTTCGAAGCAAGACCAAGGCGGACGTTGTGGGCATCTTGAGTAAACCAATCATGGTTCGAATCAAAAGTATGCAGGATGCCTTATACTCTTCCCATCATCGACCCTGTTTTCCTTATGCCATCTCATGTCATGGGTTATATCTTTTGTTGTCAATAGACGTTTAAGTCTAAGGATTAAAGAAAAATGACGCAACACTTTCTAGGAATTCAATTATGCAAGTCATCTTCGAATTTTCATTAAGACACCCCACATACCGGACATTTGTCTAACTCACTATTTTCTTTCCAAAACAACACAATCATTCTGACATGCATGAATCTTGTATAACTAAACCCAAGACCCTTTTATAATTGTTTTGCCTCGTAATACGGTTTCGATAACGTCTCCCTCACTAGCAATGCCTCCTTAATCAACTGAACACCATATCAAATGCCTTAACCGACAACTTATTCTCCAACTTTAAATGCAAAAGCCTGACCATAAATAAAAACTTACTAAACTTGCTACATCAAGGATACAGTTCATGCTCTGCCTCTTACCATAATTTATCAAAGGATGTCGAACCCAAGGGTCCTGAAGTTGAGATTTCTCTAATATCAGGGTTCTCCATTTCAACCCCTACCACACCTTCTATCTCTACACAAACATTAGTTAGCATTTTCTCTATCCCATCAGAGCTATCTCCCTCTAAATCCTCATCATTATGTGGTAAGCTCGTACCGGACTTGACTTAGATTTGAAGAAAGTTGAATATTCTTCCCGTGAAACACCTATAACTTATAACTCACATCAAAACCATTAATGTATATATGATCTCCCATTTTATCCAACACTTGAAACACTGCATTTCTACACTTCTGACTCGAACATCTGATCCGACCCCAGGAGTCTACACAGCTAGCAGTCATACCAACAAACCTACAAATCCCTTCGGCATACTTATCACTAAACTAATTTTTCTCGTAAACCTAACTCTTATCCATCGTTGCCAATCTAAAATAATACACAACATTAAAAACTCAAAAACACCACTTCATTTAAGCTTGACTTTATCCCCAGCTGATAGGTCCTATCTCATTCAAGATTGTGTATTTGGAGTTGAACTTCAGTTTGACTTGTGTCCATCCATACCTAAAAAAAATTCAGCAGAATTTCCCCCAAGTCCCAAAATACACACACTAGCGATGGGGCTAGACATCATCAACAATAATTGTATGACATCATACACCAATGCCAGTAGTATACTCGGAAGACAAAGGCTAGATGATACCTTACTTTCTTCAAGAGTGGACAGGACACAAGTACCGAACTCGTCCAACCAAATACACAATCTCAAACTGTCCACATTTTAGACAATTCAATGGTTATTACGCGATAAACATTTATTTATTGGCTCATAACCCTTATAGGGGTCTAGGGTACACACATTCTAGCCCAAACATTTACCCACATCAATCAAGTCATTTATATGAATAATTATGTAAAACATATGCAATTAATAACAATTATGTACTACATAAGCAATACAAACACACATCAATTTAAGCATAATTCAATATCTACATAAACTACAGATCGATCACCTAATAAAGACAATCGGATGCCATAAATGATGATGGATCGTCTCTCTTCCATCTTCAGATTGATCGATTGGCCAAAACGACTATCAATCATATTTAACCTAGAATGTTCAAATGAAAAATATGCAAAATTCATTCTAATGTACATATCAAAAACACAATAATAGACTCCAATCATCACAAATCATAACTACAATACCCATAAATACCCAAATCAAATAAATCATCACAAAACAAATCAAATCATTCCTAAATAGAAATTATAGGTTGAGTAATATACCTCTTACACGAAATTACCATCAAAATCTCACAAATTTTGCCTAAATTTCTCAATGTTCAACTAGTTAAAAAAACCAATGATTTTGAGTTTGGGCTCACTCTTAAACAATTCTAAACTTTCTCCCCACCAAAAAGATGGTGTTTGGGCTAAGTTTTCAGGTGAGAAAGCTCTTTTGGCGTCACCTCCAGTCTCCTCTTAGCTGTAGGTGTGTTTTTACTCTTCACCCACGGCCTTAGAACATTCTGGTTCTTATGACTCGACAAATATTGATTGATAGCTTAGTTTTGCCGATCAATTGCCCAGTCAGCTTTAAAATTTTTGCTATATTTTTTCGACCGATCGATCAACAAAACTAAGCAATCGATTAGTATCCGAGTTCAAAACAACGTCGTCTTCGTCAATCGATCGGTCCAACTAACCGTTCAAACGGGTCAAAAATTCAAAACGACGTTGGTTAGAAGGGATCAATCAGTTGGGTTTTGTTGACTTTTAAACTATTGACCGACCAAATTTTTTGGTGGTCAAATTTAGTACCGATTGAGCGGTGAGCTCCCATTAAAACGATGGCATCTGGATTGATTGATCGGTATATTAGCCATCCAAACAGCAATAAACATCTAAACGTCACCGTGTTGACCTGATTGATCGGTGACAAGCCCATCGATTGGTGATCTTAATTATTAAAAAATGATTTATAAACTGAAAAATGACTTATTTATGAAATAATCTTTATTTATGATATTATCTTCATACATGCCTCACATTAATAATTTATAATCATGTGCTAAATATCATTTCATATGGTTTATAGCATGTATAAACTATCTCTTACACTATGTTTCTATGATATAACATGTACAACCTAAACATATTTTCCTTATATATGCTTCCATGATTAATGATATGTACTTGATATGTTTTTATGTAATCTAAACATATCCTAACATACTTTATTTATATATAATTTCTGTGTACAAGCATCTAAACACATGTGTTCAATCACTTCTTCACCACTCATTAAGTATATGTACTTAGATTAGTACTCTCTCATCAACTATGTGTACTTAGACTGTTTATGTATATATGTACGTAGATATTTTATTAAAGTCTTATATTGTATTTATTGTTTGTTTAGTTGATCGATCGTTATTTATTTTATTTAAAAACATATTTTTACTTAGATATATTTACTTAGATTTTATTTAAATAACTATATTGTTTATTTGATCGATCGTTATTAACTGTTTATGTTTGTATATACTTAGATTTTATTTAAATACATATTTTATTTAACTGTTTTACTTTGTATTTATTTTTTACACTAATTTTTTTAAAAAAAAAAATTACTTTTGGTAATTTTGTAATCAAAAGGGTATTTCGGTCAATTCACGTATCTAAATGTTGAAGAAAATAAAAAATAAACCAACTCATAAATTGTAATCAAAATCAGTATATATTCTAAATCAGCTAATATCCAACATATAAACCTGATGTCCAAAATACGAAAATAAAAACACAAAATACATAATAAAAAGCAATAAATCTAAAGATCTCCTCCAATATCAAAAGACACTGCCACATCTGCAGGAATATCTCCAGGTGCCTCTATCTATAGGGCATCGCGGGTGTTTTGTATGCCCTCCACATGACTAATAACCACCAGGTTACGAAGCAACGCTTATGTGCCCTCCTCCTTGAGGTCGGACTAAAGCTTCTTAATATCTGTCTCCAATCGATCCGCCTACTACTTCAAAGGCTTCAGGGCAGCCTTGCAACTGCACTCATATAGGTACAAGGTCCCCAAAGATCTTGGCGACCCAAGGAGGAGACGCTCCAGGCACCCCCGTGTTGGTCGGTGCTGCCGCAGCCGCGGCTGCTCCACTACGAGCCAACAACCTAACCAAGTTGCCACTGCTCCTTGCTCCAAGATATGGTGGACTTGTTTATTGCATTGCCGACCAGAGTACGCGGCTCCCCGTCACAAATAGGGACACCGTGATTCGCCAAATACCTCATCACGAACACACCATATGGGAGGTTAGTACCCTGTGTCGACCAAGCCTCCTCCATGATTAGCTTATACGTGTAGAGGGGGAGATCTATCCAGGTCAGCTAACCAATCAAGAGCATGGACTGCGCTCTAGGAACAAGCACTCTGTGAAGTGGGATTTGTCGTCAATGTTGTAGGTTTAGACCAAGTGCATCATCCGCCAGAATAGAGTTAACTCACTCTGTTTGATGACGGTGCCAAAAACTGCAAAGGTGTTACCCATCATAATGGTCCACAAGTCCTGCTCTAAAGTCTTCTCCTCCTCAGCAAATGGTATACACAAGAAGCATGGGGCTGGGGGCTGCCCACATTGCAGTTATGCAGCGATCAAATTTGGGGAGAATGGGACCTGATTGTCTCGCACTGCCAGCTACATCTCATCTGATTTCCCAGCAGTGACAATGGCACTGTAGAACTCTCGTACCAGACCCTCTACAACAAACCCATCCTAGGAGAGCTGATGCAAGAATCCTTAGTCCTCGAATAGCTAGTACAAGATGTGATCCTCGTACATCAACTCAAATCAGATAGCATCATTGAACGCTCTTTTACTATCGGCTGCATCTAAATCTACATCTGGAACGACTCAATGCTAATCTTTGGTTCTTGCCACTTCTGGGACAATAAAGACGCCCCGATCTTGAAGTGTGCACACACTTAACTCCAGAAATTTTATGTACACTACATTAATTGTATATAAACATGTGTCAATAAATAAATTAAAAATATTAAAGCTACAATATAATGGCGATCCACTGTCAATTACGGGGATGAATTAGTACATACACCATTCGATCGTTTTGACCTAATACTGTGCTTTTTATTATACAACTAATCGATCGATCCAGTCCACCGATCGATCACAAAATTTATACTATGCGTTTTATTACACTTACGATCAATCACCTCCCACCGTCCGAATGGATATTAAGTGTGATCAATTGTGAGAGCAACAAAGCGCACAATATTAGATAAATGATCAATCAGTCAAATGACGATCGATCACTTATTATAGTAAACGCATAGTTTTAATTTACGATTATTGATTGATTGCTCAAATAATGGCGATCGATCAATGTCAACAGCCAAATGCACTATATGAACTTCCGATCGATCACCCAATAATTGAAACACACAGTTACACTACGATGATCGATCAGTTACAATAGAATCGATTGGTTTAAATAATACTTACGTGATCGAACGTCAAATAACTCCAATCGATCGGTGAAAACTCAAAATGTACCTTTTAAAAATAGATTGATTGCCACTCTCAACAGCCACCTTCCAATTGAACACCCTGAACGGGCAATTGATCAGCTCGAATACGATGACAAACTGCTTAAACGTTAGAAAACTATGTACCTTTAACGTAGAGGAGAATGGGGAAGGTTTCTATGTGCTTCAGAGGAAAATGCAAGAAGAAATAGATTGTTGATGGTTGAGAGAGTTTTTTAGAGTGTAGGAGAGGTAACCGTGAAAAATGGCCTTCGGTTTCTTTCATTTATCATTCCACAATACAATCAATCGGCCCAAACAATGTTCAATTGCATAGTTTATTACACGTGGCACACTTCTATTCGTTCACGTATCGATCGATCGTCACTTCACTGCCATCAAACAATGATTCGAAAACGTAACGGTTACGAAAGCGATTGATGGCACCACATGATGCTCTATCGCTTTGGGTGGACACATGTTAGCCTGCAATTTGATGTTCTAATTGCCTAGTCTATCTATCGATTGTAATAACCGATCGAACGACGATTCAAAAAGGTGACAGTTACCAATTGCTCAGCATGTGTCATGTGTCAATTCATTCCCAATCGATTGTGGATAGTGCCGATCGATCGATTGGATGTATCGCCCCAAACTAATCGAAAGTGGGGTTGTGCCAATCATTCATAGTGTTGTATCACCTCAGACCAATCGATCGGCCTTTTTGGCGATAGATTGGTAGGGGTGACGAAATAATTTCGTCAAAAAAATCCTATGCATAGCGTGACGGAACATTTCCTCACATAATATTTTCCTCTTAATATAAAATTACTAATCGATCGGTGTTATTCCCGATCGAACGGCATAGTGACGAAAAATTTCATCACAAAAAGCTCTTGTTTCTATTGACGAAACTTGTTCGTCACCAATTATTTTTTCAACTTTAATAATTTTATTTAGTGACGAAATTTTTGTCACCAAAAATTAACTTTTCTCGTCACAAATAAAAGCTTTTGTGACAAAATCAATTTTCGTCACAAAAAAATTCATTTTTATTGAGGAAAAGAGCCGTTGTCACCAATAGATGACTTTTAGTAACGAAATCCACCGAGAATTTCTTCACTAAAAGTCAAATTTCTAGTAATGATTGCGAAGGAAGAAGAAAGTGAAAAATTAGGACAAATGGTTTCAGATGGTTCAGTCTTGCATGTTGATTTGAAGTTCTCGAATTACCTTATCTAGAGAAGCACTTGTATTTGTTTTGTACCAGCCCTCGCTGGTTCTTGTACCACGGCCATGCCGCAGATCTATTGTGTCACAACTTTGCCCTTCAACATGTCATTGTCATCTTGTTTGGAAACTCAAGTTGGTATCAACAGTCATCGTCTTGATTGGAAACTCAAGTTGGTATCAAGAATACCATTTTGTTTGCAAACTCAACTTGGCATCAACAATTCCATCTCAAGTTTAAGGGCGGTGTTAAAATATTTAGTTTATTGACTATCAATCTCGGAGATTGATGGCCCTCAATCAATCCTTGATTGAGTTTTTTAATAAAGCCACAAATTAGAAGTGAATATAGCAACCTGAAGGAAGGGTGTATATATATATATACACACACATACAGCACTTATTTAATATTTAAAGATAAAACATGTAAACTTTCATCGTACAAATTTTAGCTTAAACTATAGTAGAACTTCAGGCGTGTACCGTTGCACACGTGCACTCATAAGTCATAGAACTGTATGCCCATACACACAAAATAGCACACGCATGCGAGGGGTTTTAGGGTAATTCGGGAAATAGATTCTTGGATCATCCAGGGGACGAACCGAAAGCAATACTGTATCGATTAGTCCGTCATAAAAGGTGCTTTCACGGAGGAATCAACTTGAGTTGGAAAGAGGAAATAATGAGTTGGAAATTCGGAGGGTCCATGTATCAAGTTGATCGGAGAAGCGACAAATGAGATAAGAAAGGAATCGTCCACAATAGAAGCCATACTTCCTGGCTAATTGCAGTACATATCGGATTAATTAAAGGATAACTCAATGGCGGTGATATTAGAGAATGGATCAACCCTCAAACATACAATGCAAACTGGCCTTTTTATTATCAAACACATAGGAATGGACAATATGTAGCAGCGATGGAACCTAATTCCATGAAGAATCAGAATCCATTCAATGCTTACCAACTCTCGAATCTCTCCGAACCTTATTCTCTTACATAGAGTAAGCTAAAGTGAACACATAAGGAAACTCTGATCTTTGTCTCTCTCTAATTCTGATGGCCATTAAGATTTTCCTTTACTTGGAATCCTCCAGCGGGCTTCCTAGAGAGAGCAAGGTGCACCCCAGGATCATGGTGAGTGCACGAGCAATTGTAGAGAATGGAGTTGTTTATACTCTGCACATTGCTGTTCATGAATGCGCTCATTGGCAGGGAACTCGTCACTTTTCCCTTATGACTCTTATCCTTCTTCGAATTTCCCTCCTTATCGCTACTAGTACTGTAACTTTCAGACTCACTACCGTGGCTCTGCATCTTAGGATTGCCATTCTTGTTAGGATGAGATCTATCCCCGACTACATGTTTCTTTGGGGATTGGATTAGTTCCATGAAAGCACCTTTGTTTTCACCAGCAATTGTGATAACTCTCATACCCACCTCCTCGGAATCCATAATATTCTTCTTGAGATTATGTTTCTCAATCTCCTTGGTTTCGAGTTCCTTGGACACTTCTTGCTTTCCATAATGAAAAATTCTGGGCTTGTAAGACTCGCCCAGCTCCCTCTGTGAGTCACCATTGCCACCAAGCCATGACTTAGGCTTTTCAATGGTCTTTTGGACCACCACAACTTTTTGCTCAGGCTCGGGATCAGACTTTACTTGGGAAGGCGGTAGCTTCAGAGGAGAGGGTGGCGGCGCGGTAGATTTGGAGTTAGGGGACACAGCAGAGGTCTTAATGTCAGGCTTAATGGTTTTAGCCGGAGGGATAGGACTAGGCAAACGCATACTTGCAGTGGTGGCGGGAGGGGCGGTGGTGGTGGTGGTTGCAGTTTTGGCAGTGAGAGAAGTTGGTGCTTGTTCTGCCTTAGCAATCGGGGAAACAACAACAGGCCGGACTGGTGCTGCCCTAGGAGATGCAGAAGTTGGCACTGCAGAGGAAGCGGTGGAGCCTCTTGGAGTGGGAGAGGACCGAATTGAGGCCGAATTAGTATCAGGAAGTGGCTGTGTAGTGGCAACTACTGGGGCTGGCAGTGGAGTATTACCTGCGGTGGTTGAACCCCCAACTGTAGATGTTGGTGCGGTGGGTTGTTGAGGTTGAGTTTGTTGAGAAGGCGCCGATGGCCTAAACATTGTTCGAACCACAGTTGGGAGCGGCTCAGGGGCTGGGGTTGGGGCGACTGGACGAGCTAAAGAAGGTAAACGGCCCCATGGACGAACCTGGGTAGGTTGGTTTGCCATTTTCAAGATGACTTCCGCTAATTGCTCGAAGAGAACTACTACTACCAAAAAAAGACTCGAGGAATGGTCACAAACATAGATGGCTGATGTTTGTTGTTATTTATAGTTTTACAAAGTATGATGAGAATGCAACTTGGAAGCAATAAAGGAACATGGGAAACACGCCCACATAAGGTGAAAGACAGAGAGACGAAAGCATTAGATTCTGCACGATATTGGACAGAAAATTCATGAAGTAAGATTGGTATCTACTGGAGTCATTTAGAAGAGTTCGTCTTTCCAACCCACGATGGAGGTGACTTCGCTCTCTGTGATCTTTCCTGGCTCCGTCTCAACAATCAGGGCTACTATACTACTCGTGATCGCATATCCAGTTCTGTGCTTTTAGCGGCTCTATCATTCTTAAGAAAAACGAACCACCCGTTTAAGATTCTTTAATCATGCAGAACAACTAAAATAATATTTTAATCTCCTACCCACCAGTGGAGCAAGGATTAGTGACGTCATTATGTGTGTCTTCCTTCTGACTTTGCTTGCTCGGGTGGTAAGATTATGATGCTATCTTCTTTTTGTCACTTTTACCCTTTCTTGCCTTTCATGAGATGCTTCGAGTGTTTCCAACTCAAATGCTAAACAAACAGTACGGTTAAGGAACAACGGAGATTGATTTCATTAGCCCAACGAAGACAAAAATGATTCCCAAAGTTGCTCGCCCAGTAAAAGAGAGAGAGAGAGCTGGGTTGGGTGGGGGAGGGGGGAGCATCTCGTTCTTGCGAGAGAAGAAAAGAATTTACGCCCAGTGAAAGAGAGCGAGAGCTGTGGGGGTGCAGGGCCGGCTCAATAGAATTTGAGGCCTAACGCAAAACTGTAAAATGAAACTTTATTTTTTAATTTTAAAGCAATAATAGCCATAGATATATTTTGTTTAATTTAATGATTGGCAATATCAAATTTTCGTTAAATTTTTCTGGAGCATCAGAATATCATTTTAAAGTCACCTTTAATTATTCCTGTTTTCAGTTATATGTGAGTTTTATATTTTACTTTTTCTTAGTATAAATTCCTCTAAGTGTTATTTTATATATGGGTCGACGTGTATTTGTCTATATATACTAAATTATTTTTTATTTTTCTTATCTATCTACATCTTTTTATATAATTTAACATTAAAAAATTCTTGAAAACAAAGTGATAAAGGATGGTTATATTACAATCAAATCAAAATAAATTAAAAGATAAAGGTTAGAACAATAAAATCTATCACTTAACTCCTAGTGGGGGGGCATCTCATCGTTCTTGCGAAACAGAAGAAAAGAACCTACGAGGTCCGCTTTAGGCCGTTGGTTTATGCAATTAATTTAAAGGTTAATGACCATTTTCGGTCCACGGTTTTGATCACTTTTAAAAATTTGTCTTTAGATTTTCTCGTTTATCACACATAGTCCTTGGAATTTATGATTTAGTCAAAATGGTCCTTTCATCCACTTCCATTAATGAATTGTTCAATCAACTAATAGCTCTACACGTCATGACCAACTAGAAAATGACCCCTGTAACAATTTTTTTTCAAAATACCACATCCTTTTTATTGTGCCACATCAGTAAAATAAACAAAATTATAAAAAAATCAATTAATATTAAAAAAAAAAAAAGCACACACACAAACAAACCAGGAGAGCCACCCCAAAACCAGGGAGCATGAGGGGTGCCTCGCTGCCACGACAATGTGCCTGACAAGACCCCCACAAAAGACCTAACTCAACCGAGGTTAACGCGCGTCTTTAACGCGCCCAAGCCATGGCCCATCTAGCAGCACATTAGCATGCCCCATGGCATTCCCAGCAACCGAGAGTGCCCACCTAGGCCACAAGCCCCAGCTTGGCCTAGGAACAGCCTATGAGGAGATGATGCAGGCTGACTCAAGAGGAGTCAAAGTTTACTTTGACAACACGACCACATGGCCTCCAACCACGACGGTGCCAGAAGAAGTGCATGAGGAGATTGTCTTAGAAGGTTCCTGTGAACAAATGGAGGAGATCGGTAGTACCACCAATCGTAGCGGCGCACGGCGAAGCACATGGAGGAGCGGTACCAAAAGAATCAGCAAGTCACAAGGAACATGTAGGTGTCACCACCCTACAAGTTGGTGGAGCGGTGGAGCACAGCGGCAGCCACCACCAGTGGCAATTAATTGCCATATAGGGTGACCCATCCCTATATGATCAAATCCCACAATTAATGGGAAGTTATCTTTATTGCTTTGGAGTCAAAATATTACCATGTTGGTTTAATTCAATTAAGGAAACAATCTTGTCCTATTTGGGAAGATTGATCTTGATTGAAGTTAGGAGTTTTGTGCTTTGGTGGCATTTAGTTTGCTCCCATATGGAAGCATATGGTCGGCCACATTAGAGTCTAATAAGGGCAAATCAATCTTTGATTGATTGCTCATATTTAGGCAAGTTTTGGCCACCAAGGAAGATCCTTTCAAGATCTTTCCTTTCAGTTTTTACTTCATCTTAGGAGATATGATTTGAGTGTCAATCAAACCTTTCCTCTAGAAGAAAAGGCCCTTGCCGCCCAAGCCAAGGAGAGGAGTATAAATACCCCCTTTGGCACCCATTGTAAGGCATCGATTGAATATTTATCAAATTGAATAGAAGTCTCCAGTGGAGCTTTTAGCCTTTGTGCCTTTATGGTCGGTGCTCAAGGTTAGGCCTAACACTTGGGCTAGCATAGGTGCTATAGGGATTGGGGTTAGGCTTGACACTATTCACACTTGTTAGACCTTACTTGCACTGGGTTAGGCTAGTCAAGTTAGGGGCAATCGGCGACTAAGGTTAGGCTTGGAAGGCTTGGGCTAGCAAAGGAGGTTTGGTGCTTGGTTAAGCCTGACATCTCATCTACTTTGTTAGAGGTTTTTCGTTGGGTTAAGTCGATTTGTTCCACAATCAGGTTCTAAGTTTGTTAGGGTGTTAGCTCATTCGAGCTTAGGCTTGCTTATCCATCTTATCTTTCACCTTCTCAACCATCTATATTTCTTTAATTTCATCTTTCTTTTCTTTTCTTTTCTTTTGATTCGATACTCGAGATGTATTTCTCATTGAGTTCCTCATTGGGTCGGCCAAGGAGTATCAATTTAAGAGGTGGGCTAAACACAAGTACTCACAAGTCCTTACTTGTAAGGGGGATAGACATTGGTGAGGGGTCTAAGCCAAGGTCCCTATCAGTGCCACCCCTCGCAGGGGGGAGCCCAGATCTGGGCTGCCCCCTATACGAGATGGCTCGTGGCCATCCGTTTCTCTAGGAGAGGTGGCTCTGGCGAACCCTAGGATTCCTTGAAGAACGGGTGGCCGGGAGCCACCCCTTTTTCCTGGAAAAGGGGTGGCCGTGCGTCTCACTTATTTTTTTGATTTTTTTTTTTTACTTTTAACTAAAAAATTCTTAATTTATTTTTTCTTTTTTTGTTTATTTTACTGATGAGGCCCAATAAAAATGACGTAGCATTTTTAAATAATTTTTTTACACATGTTATTTCTGGTTGGTCATGAAGTGTAGGGTCGTTAGTTGACTAGGCAATTCACTAATAGAAGTGAACGAAAGGACCATTTTGATAACATCTTAAAACTCACGGACTATGTGTAATAAACATGAAAAACCAAGGACGAATTTTTAAAAATGATCAAAAGCCAAGGACGAAAATGGTCATTAACCCTTAATTTAAACACAAATATAGGTTAAATCCTAGTCTTAAGACTCCTGCACTTTAATCTATTATTTTTAACACATTATACCTTTCCATTATTATTATTGATTTCAAATAATTTATATATACTTCAATTAAAAAAATTTAAAATATCAATAAAAAATGATTTTTTTTCTCTAATAATTTTATCTCCATAATTATTTTAGGAATAAATACAAAGTTCGCCCTATGATTTGTGTGAAAATCAAATAAGTCCTTAAACTTTAAAACTCATCAAATTAGTTTTAAAGTTTAAAATTCTTCATATCTGAAAGGTCGTAGAGAGACTTCGTGATGGATTTTAAACTATAGAGGGCTAATTTGATAGAGCAAGGGCTAATTTTATGCCAAAAATAAATTTTTAGAAAAATTTTAATAACTAATAAATATAATATGATAAAAAAAATAATAGTAAATTATTTATTCCTTATTTTAATTATCTTCCGTCGCAGAGTTGATCGTCGGAAAAATAAAAAAAGTACCGGAAGAAGAATACAGGGATCAGATTTGGTATTCTCTATGCCAAATGGAGACTTGCACATGAAAGCACATAAACAAATGGCTGGAAACTTGCCAATAAGAGTCACACAGCATCTGTAATTAGGCACGTACAATCAACATTATATTGGTGAGATGTCAAGTCCATGTCCAAAAGGCCTAGCAAACTACGTACGCTACCTTACTTATCTCGATCCTTATTCTGTGTTCTCCAACCAGGTGAAGAAACAAAGAAAAATATTTTTCTCCGACGTGTCAACGCTAGGATTCCCGACAAGTCTAACACCTTCAAATGCAAAGTCAATCAAATATTAGAGAACTTTCATTAGGCTGCATCAATTTCCTTTCACATTCAAGCACCGATAACATAATTAATGAGAGCAATCAAATATTTTAGGAATTGAGTGCGGCTTTACAAAATATTTCAAATACTGGTAGCCAATTATAGTTTTTTAAAAAAAAAGTGGGCTCAAGATGATCCTATTTTGATTGGATGTTCCAGTTAACTCGAAAATTAATGCTCAAGCAACTAAATATGAAACAATGTATTCTTTTGGAACAACCATATCCATCTTTTTCCTTACTCAATATCCACGCTAAAAAGACAAAGTCATTACCAATCAAATTATATGGTGTTTTCTTTGGGGGGTTAATTACAATTTCCCCCCACGAACTAACACTCCAATCTCAAAAATTAACCTCCATAAATTACAAATCGTTGCAACCCACCATCCTAATGTACGTGTCATGTTTCAATTTTGTTCGACATCCAATTTTCCCATTAGATTGAATGTTTTCCATCACATGTGACGAACACAAGACCCCATACCAAGCAAAAAGACCATAATGCCCCCACAAACAGTGCGCATCGTTTTGCGTAAATTACATTTTCGAAATCATTCAGACATGGCTTGCCCCAAAACACGAACCCATTATTGCTCTCTGAAATCATCTTCATCTTCATTTGCAATGGCAGCACAGCTGCTGAGAGTTCTGTTACTGTGCTAAGCACTATTATGCTGAACATGATGAGCGACGGCTAAGATTAAAAGCTAGAGATCCGACGGTTGTGGTTAAACACATCATTTAAAATATTCAAAACATTTTAATTGATGTGGTGCGATCTGGGCCCTTGAATTTTGAAACTTTTAATCTTAGTCGTCGCTCAGCACAATAGTGCTTAACACAATAACCAGACTCTAGCCACTGAAACATGTTTTTCTTTTGGCGCAAAATCCCAAATTCTCTAAACAAAATCAAGAAATACAGTACCATCTCTCTCTATAGTCTCCCCCTGAAAAGCTCACAATTTTTCTTCGCCTTTTTTTTTTTCTCTTCGAGCACTAGGAGAGGGAGAGAAACTTATTATACACCACTTCGTGAGAGAGACTCAAACATATATATGAAAGAAAAAGAGCTAGCTAGAGTGTGAGAGAGAGGGGTAACGAAATCATGCCTTGTCGGCCATTAGAGCTTCAACGAAGAGCTCTTCCCCATCCCTTTGAACCCACCTAAAGATCCTTCATATGTGTTTGGAACAAGGCCTTGGGATCTGAATTGTGTAGATATATTTCCCTATATCTCATTATTTAAAAATTAATATCTATGATTTATGTTGAGTATTTCCCAAGTTTAGCAGCTTTACAAATTTAGGTTTTTGTATTATTTTTTTCTTCTTTTTGTATTGGCCTATTCACCTATAAATAGGCCATATATAAAGACATAAATTAAAGTTCCCTTTAACAACTAATAGCACTTGATGGATATGAAATCTTCAGCTCACCCGACTTGGTTTTGCCTAACAAAGCACAAGAGGGCCCCGTGAGAAGAGGTCCATAAGTCAGGAGAGACCGCAGGCTCTGAGATTATCTAGAAGGCTCCCCCTCAAGCCCACAAAGTCCAACGCCCAAAAGGGTAGCCCTGCGGAAAGGGTTAGCGATGTTCTGCTCTGTAGGGCTACGTCCCATTAGTCGAAAAGAACTTTCATCTGCAAATTGCATAGACACCTCTCCTGCTGAGTCAATCAGCAGCATGAAGCCTCAACATTCAAGGATGCCACTCTCCCATGTACACCCAACCACTCAGAGGCTCCGCATGAGACATTTCTGATAGTTTATGCGGAATTAAACTAAAACGAACAACATGTTTTCAACAAAACATCAATCAGGATTATAATTGCAATTGATTCAATTACCTACCTAATTCAGGAATCCACAAAGTTTCAACCCGCTTCACGATCCAATCCAAAGCTCCAGCGATTCAGAATAGCAACACAAATGTTGCCTCCTAAGGGATTTATGTCACTCTCTCTTTTAGGGATTTCTCTAATAGGTTCTGATGGCCAACCCTTGAATATAACAGTTATATTATAGGCCTTGGGAAACCCTAGAGAGAGCATGAGACATAGGATCCTTAGGGATCTCAAATTCCAGCCGTAGGATTAAACTGAAGAACTCTTCTTCTAATAAAATTAGGGCTTCTACTAATTACAATCAAGTCCATCAACATATTGTAATTGACCCCTGAAATTTGAGATTATTGCAAATATGCCCCTTTTACATACAATTAATTCCTTCCACCAAACTATATTCCATATGAGATATTAGGACTGGATTAATTATTTGGTTATCGAGGGCACATAATTCTAACAATCTCCCACTTGCCCTCAGAACCAAATATCACCGTCATGTCCCTATCTCATGTAAACCTTGATTTCTTAGTTCACAACTCAGTTGGACCACAAAACAATTTTGAAATATATATAATATACTTTTATGTATTCAAAAATAGTTTTGTAAAACACACCGGCCGGATTTCTTTTGGTCCAACACTTATATGAACATTAACTGAATATACTGTCTCTCCAAGAGACTGGTGGATTCCTTGTTGAGCATTCATACAACTCATCCATCACGCACACAACCCAACATGTCCGTATATAGTCCTGAATGGACATCACCGGTTGACAACGTCAAAGTATGTGTACATAATACATGAATAAATACAAACCTCTCAGGTCTAAGGACAATACCGAATTGTGATAGAACAACCTTTAACCTGACAGTGATCATTTTCCAAAAGGCATTCTTTATCGGATCCTGTTCAGTGTATGTACCTATTACATGACACCCACTTGTCTGCTTAAGGTCATACCTCAATGATGGAATCAATCATTCTCCGCACAACAAGTGTAGACTTTATGACACAAAAGTCTAGAACAATTTCAGGCTTACAAGGAACTGAAAAATCATTATTCCCTGCCTTTGATTCATTAATCTCTAGCATGATTTTTCTACAATGTTACCTGAACAAATTTACATACATAACATCTCATGTTACGTATAAACCCATAACAACAATAATATATGTGAAAAACAAATAAACTTTTATTATCAAATAATAAAGGAAAAATAAAACGTCAAACCCAATCATACATATATCTCAAACCCATATCCTTAATATGTTTCTCAAACACTTTCTGAGATAAAGGCTTTGTAAATGGATCAGCTAAATTATCAGCTGATGCAACCTTCACCATTGTGACATCACCTCTGATATGATATCACGTATTAGGTGAAAACGACGTTCTATGTGCTTCGTCCTTTGATGAGACCTTGGTTCCACTGCCTGTGCAATTGCACCATTGTTATCGCAGTATAAGGAAATAGGCGCCTCAATCGAAGGGACAACTTCAAGTTCTTGAATGAACTTGCGAATCCACACAGCTTCCTTTGCAGCTTCACTTGCAGCAACATATTCTGCCTCAGTTGTAGAATCAGCAGTAGTACTTTGCTTGAAACTTCTCCAACTGAATGCTCCTTTGCCAAGAAGGAACACAAACCCGGATGTTGATCTTCTATCATCAATGTCTGATTGAAAATCCGAATCTGTATATCCCTGGACAGTCAGATCCTCACTACCATACACTAAGAAATAGTGTTTTGTATTTCTCAAATACCTGAGGATATGTTTTACTGCTGACCAATGTTCTGGACCTGGATTGGATTGGTATCTACTCACAACGCTAACTGCGTGACTGATATCAGGTCTAGTACAAAGCATAGCATACATGAGACTCCCTACAGCCGAAGCATAATGGCAGTTACTCATCTTCTCTCTTTCTTCAGGTGTTTTTGGACACATCTGCTTAGAGAGATGAATTCCATGTCTAAAGGGTAGAAACCCTTTCTTGGAATTTACCATGCTAAATCTAGCCAATATCCTGTCAATATAATTGACCTGTGAGAGACCCAATAATCTCTTCTTTCGGTCTCTAAACACTTTGATCCCGAGTATGTAGGATGCTTCCCCAAGGTCTTTCATTGAAAATTGGTTAGACAACCACATTTTCACAGATGACAAAGCCCCTACATCATTCCCAATGAGTAGTATGTCATCTACATAAAGAACCAAAAAGGTGATAGCACTCCCACTAACCTTCTTGTAGACACAAGGTTCATCCATGTTTTGTGAGAAACCAAACATTTTGATTGACTCATTAAAACGGATGTTCCAACAACGTGATGCTTGTTTTAGGCCATAAATGGATTTCTCCAATTTGCACACTTTTGATTCATTTTCCGAGATATGAAACCTTCTGGCTGGTCCATATAAATTTCTTCATGGATGTACCCATTCAAGAATGCGGTTTTCACATCCATCTGCCATATCTCATAATCATAGTATGCTGCAATTGCCAATAGAATCCTTATGGACTTTAGCATAGCTACTGGTGAAAAGGTTTCCTCATAATCAATACCAGCCTTTTGAGTATACCCTTTCGCTACCAGCCTAGCTTTAAAGGTCTCTACCTTTCCTGTTGGTCCAAGTTTCCTTTTGTAGACCCATTTGCAACCTATAGGCTTAATGCCTTCTGGTTTGTCTACCAAGGTCCATACCTTGTTGGAATACATGGAGTCCATCTCTGATTCCATGGCCACATGCCAATGCTTAGCATCTTTGTCTTTCACAGCCTCTGTATAATCACAAGGATCAATCTCCAGTCCCTCAGATTCCATTTGATAAATCTCATTTAACAAATTGAATTTTACTGGAGGTCTTATAATCCTTTTACTACGACGAGGCTCCTGTGTCTCAACAGGTTCAGTTTGATCAGTGGGAATAATCACTTGATCATCATTATTCTCATTCTGCTCAGTCACTGTACTATCTCTTTGCTCATCAAGAGCAACTCTACTCTCAGTTTCATTCAAACTATAATCCTCTTCAAGAAAAGTAGCATTCCTGCTAACAAACACTTTGTTTTCATTTGGATTATAGAAGTAGAAACCAGTAGTCATTTTGGGATAGCCTACAAATAGGCACCTATCAGTCCTTGATCCCAGCTTATCCACATTAAACCTTTTAACATGAGCTGGACAACCCCATATCTTAATATGATTTAGGCTTGGCTTCTTGCCAGTCCATAACTCATATGGGGTATTAGGAACTGATTTTGTAGGGATCCTGTTTAACAAGTAAACAGCGGTCTCCAAAGCATGTCCCCAAAATGATATGGGCAACTCAGATATGCTCATCATGGAACGAACCATATCCAATAGGGTTCTATTCCTTCTTCTGCAACACCATTGTGCTGTGGTGTGCCTGGTGGTGTGAGTTGAGATATGATTCCATGATCTTTAAGATAGACTTTAAAATCATCCAAGAGGTATTCGCCTCCCCTATCGGAGCGAATCATTTTAATGGACTTTCCAATCTGTTTCTCAACTTCATTGTGGAATTCCTTGAACTTTTCAAAGGATTCCGATTTATGCTTCATCAGGTATAGATAACCATACCTGGAATAATCATCAATGAAAGTAATGAAATAAGAGAAACCTCCTCTTGCCATGTGGTTGAAGGGACCACAAACATCAGTATGTATTAATCCTAATACTTCTGTGGCTCTAATTCCTTTTCCTGTAAAAGGACTTTTAGTCATCTTTCCTTGTAAGCAGGGCTCACAGATTGGATAGGGCTCAATTTTCAGAAATTGCAATGGCCCATCCCTTACCAATCTATTGATCCTATCAATATTGGCATGACCAAGTCTTAGATGCCACAAGTAAGTTGGATTAACATCCCTTTTCCTCTTAAGGGATAACACACTGGAATCATCATTCTCAATATTATTCAAAGAATTATCAACATTCAAAAGATAAAGACCATCATAAATAATTCCAGAAGCAACAAATTTATTTTGAAACTTAATAACAAGTTTGGAATTGAAAAGAAATGAATATCCAGATAAACCAAGTTTTGAAACAGAAATCAAATTTCTACGAACTTCTGGAACATAAAGACAGTCTTCTAGAATCAAAATTCTATTATTAGATAATTCTAAACTAAAAACTCTGATGGTAGTCGCTACAAAAGTTGCACCCATCTCCATCTTAAGTGTGAGACCCCAACCTTATTTATTGCTTTCATTTTAAAGAATTATGACTCCTTGAGTTTGTATTGTTCTAATTATTATTATTACTCTAATTTTTGAGAGGCATGTATGGGGAGATTAATCTAAAGTTATGTCTAGGTGGAATTTTCCCCTAGCGTTTTATGAGTTTTAAGCTATGAGTTTTAAGCTAGGATTTAAATGTTATATTATTTGCAATTGTTAAAATTGAGTAATTGAGATTAATTAGGCTAATTATTTTAATTAATGGAATATGTCCTAAGTTACAATATTTGAAGTTACAATAATTGGAAGTTGGAAGAATTTAATTAGGGCTTTAACCTTGAAAATGTGTGAGACATAGGGTTTAAAATGGGATAGCATGATACTAGCTAATCACAAAAAAAAAAAAAAAGAAAAGAAAAGTGGAGGGGGAATCACGTATAAGTGGGAAGAAGAGAAGGGGGGCAGCCTTGTCTTTCCCCCCCCCCCCAAAGCAAAAAACGCCTAAACCCTTTCCTTCCCCCCTCTTTTGCGTATTTCACTCCCCTTGCCCTAAAAAACCGCACCCTCTCTTGCTTAAGGCAGCCACCAAGAAGAAGAAGAAGAAGAAGAAGAAGAAGAAGAAGAGAGAAGAAGAAGAAGAAGAAGGAGAAAGAGGAGAGGTAAAACCCGGCCCTATTTGCTGGCCGAAAATCACCACCCCATCTCTCCCATTTTCTTCTTGCTTTCTTTAATAGTTGGTTGTGGTTTTGTTGGTAGTTGCTTAGGTTGTTTTCTCCTTGTGTTCTTAGTGTAGATTTTGCAGTATAGATCTTACATGAAACATGGGGGAATATGGCCAGATCTGGAAATCATACTCAAGAGAAACCATTTATGAACCCTAAGTGTTTGATAAAAAGCTTAAAAGAGGGCTGAAATCGGTTGGTGTGTGTATGGCCGAATTTATTGGCTTGATGTGTTAGGTTTATGCATGTTAAACAAGAACCACCAAGCCCTAAGTGTTAGATGTTGGTCAGATCTGAACACATGCAAGAGGACCAATAATGCACCTTAGGTGTTTGATAAAAAGTCCAAAGAAATGGGTAAATGCAATAGTTTTAGCTTGATGAAAGGAATCATGGTTTTGTTGTAAACTTTGAATTGGAGTTGTATAAGAGGGAAGAATGTGAGAGAATGGTTGCTGTTATGGGATGTTAAATTAGCCTTGGATGTTGGTTGTGACATGAAGAGATTAGGGTTTTGGTTGTTGGAGGATGGGAAGGTTGAGAAGATTATTGTTGTTGCTGGAATTTAACCTCTGCAGATTCAAGACTCGGATTTGGAGTGTGTTCTGATGTACTTGTGCTTATCCCTTGATCTTAAGAGGATCCTAGATTGTAGGCCTAGGAAATAGGAAGATTTTAAGCCATACCTTGGATGATTCCGATAATTATCGAGTGAGATATGCGTTGTTCAAGGCCCGGACGTCAAGCTGCCAGCAGCCTTGCACGTCCGGAATGTAGCTCATTTCGAATACCTTTTGAAGGATCATTTTAAGTCCAAATTTTATGAGGTTGGTCTTGAATTTTAAGTTTAAGGAAGAGGAACATTTTAAGATAAATTTCGTGTGATTTAGAGGTAAAATGAATGAGTTGTAGTATTTTGAAAATGGAGGGCCGAGCTGGAATCAGCAACAGCGTTGTTGTAGGATTTTCGCCTAATAAGAAGTGTTTGTGAAAATGTATAGTAAATCCTGCTGTTGTGAATTTTACCCCCAATCTTGACCTATGAAAGCTGAATATTTCAAAATAAATTTCATGTAATTTGGAGCCATGATTTTGAAGTTATGAATTTTTAAGTTGGAGACGTCGGGGCTGCCCGCTTGGACGTCCTCAGCAGCTTGTATTTTCGGGTGAAGGTTTTGAGTAGCAAATGAGCTTCAAATTACTTAGAATTTTGATATGTTATGAAAATTTGTGTAAGGATCAGTTTAGAATCCAATTCTTATGGCTTCGGCATCCTTAGAAGAACAATTTCATTATAGGGTCACCATTGATAGTCAAACAATATGGGTGGTGATTTTGTATGATGAGTTGTGAATAATTGAGTGACTACTCTATACATTTAGTAAGCCTATGAATAACTTTAGTATGAATCAATTGTAGGCAAGGTGCTGCCATTCGCTCAAGTGGACGGAGGTAAGTGGAATTTGTAAGTAGAAACTTACGTTTTTCGAAAAACTGGAATGATACACAGCATGAAAAGTATTTATGAATAAGCATATCAAGCATGGCATGACACGAGCATTTGCATGATTTTCTTGAATGAAAAAGAAAGTTTTGTGCAAATGAAAGCATGAGGAGTATTATGATTTCTCATTATCAAGCATGGCATTATCAAGCATGACATGACATGAGCATTTGCATAAGTTTCTTTGTGCAAATGAAAAATGATAAGTATGTTATCACAAGTCAAGTTAAAGGACTAAATAAGACGGTCGGTACCGTACCAATAAGATAGGACATCCACTCCGAAGGACGAATGCGAGAAGGATGGATGATTCCTAAGGGGCACCCACTCCGAAGGACGAATGAGAGAAGGATGGGTAGGTCCCGAGGTATGTGCAATCACACCGAAGGATGCTTGCAAGAAGGTGTGAACCTCCAAGGGTTGAGTCTAGCCATCAGGCCTGGGGCCACAACAAGGGCTAGCTCAACCAAATGATGTGTTCCCAAGGGAAAAAGGGAATAGTTCCGAAAGGAACGCACAACCCTGACTTCAGGGGTAAATGGAGCGTGATAAGTAGCCAAATCAAGAAAGAAATTTTCAAGAAAGAAATATTTTCAAGCAAGAAATGTTTTTTTTCAAGATCAAGTACGTTGTCTCATGCATATGCAAGCATCAATGTGCATCCATGATTTATGCAAGACATGCATTATTTATTGCATATAAACCCTTACTGAGTCTTTCGACTCACAGTTTTAAATTGTACCATTCCAGACAACATTTCAGGTGGGGACATCTAGAAGAGGGACCGACGAGAATGTCCTCTTCCCTTTTGTTGTTTCATTAAAGGATTAGATATAATTTTTGGAAGAGCCGACATGAGCCTCCGTTGTGTGGTGGTCATGGGTTATTCGGCCTAGTAAAGTTTAAGGTTTTTAACCGATTGGTATTTTGAGACTGTTTTGTAATTAATTACTTCAAGTTATTGATCGAGATGCAAGTGTTAGAAATAGGTTCCCAAGTTCCGTATGCGCGTTAATTGCTAGCTTTAAAAAAAAAAAAAAAATCCGCTGCAAAAAATTTAGTAGTTCGCTGGAGTGTTCCTTGTTGGGAATGCTCGCGGCTGTCATTAGCCTCGATGGAGCTAGCGTTCGGGGCGTGACATTAAGGATTAGCTCCCCTTCATGGAGCCTTATGGTCTCCTTGAACCCCTGCAACATATTACAGATGTGAGATGTAGAACCAAATCCACACACCATGAATTAAATGGACCATCCATTAAATTTAATTCAATTACAAACATATTAGACATATCTTCAGAAGGTTTGCCCTTGTTAAAAGAAGCTAAGTAAACTCGACAACTTCTTTTCGAGTGACCGGGCTTGCCGCAATGGAAAAAATTTCCTTTGTCTTTGTTCTTGTCACCTCCTTTGTTTCCTTGTCCACCTTGGACATTCTTAGCTTCCTGATACCCCTTATTATTTTTCTTGAAGTTCTTAACTTGGGTTTCAGTTTCATAGAGGCATTAGATTTCTCTGTGACCATCACAGTAGGTTTGTCCTTCTTGATGAGATCTTAAGCTGACCGCATCATATTGAGTAGCTCTGACAATGTCACATTCATCTTGTTCATATTGTAATTAAGGACAAACTGATTAAAAGAATCAGGCAGAGATGAAAGAATGGCATCAACTTTTGTGTCACCATCCATCTCAGCTCCCAAAAAGTCCAGTTCGTTGATGAAAGAAATCATGTTCAAGACATGATCCCGAACTAGGCTCCCTTCCACTATTTTGGTGGACATCAGATTCTTCATAGCAGTTTGCCTAGCAGATCTGCTCTGCTCTCCAAATATTTCTTGGAGATGCAACATAGCGCCTGCAGCTGTAGCTATGCCCTCACAATCTTTCTGCAAAACATTTGAGATTGAGGCCATAATATAGCACTTTGCCATATTATCATCATCATGCCACTTGTTAAAGACTTTCTTTTCTTCCTCAATGGCATTGTCTAGGGCAAGCTCAGGTGACTCAGAGGTTAGAACATAACCGATCTTATCGGCTAAGAGAACAATCATAAGATTTCTCTTCCAATAAACATAATTCGGTCTTGTCAACCAATTGTCATCCAAAATCTTAGCCAAAGGATTAAAAGTCATTTTGAATCTACAAAATAATTCACACATATATTTCATTAGATTCAGGTTTTTGAAATACTAATGGTACCACCCATTCGAACAACAAACAGATATATCAAATATATCACAACAATGAGAAATATAATATTTATATTCATGACATTCTAAATGGTATCGAGAACCTCTACCTTACATGCAACAACAATTCCATTTTGGTGATCATTGTACATATCTTGTAAAGGCAAATAGCTACTATCCATCAAAATTTACATATACAAAATAATATTTTAAAATTTGTGATTCTCGATTTTCTTTTGGCCTACCTAAATAAACACATATTATACTATTTTAGTACTTGTGTTTATTTGGTTTGTGCATTCCATTATCTAAGTGTGTTCCAAATTATTGTGAGTTTATGTCACTATTTCAGTAAACATTTCCACTAAGATGTAGACACTTATCTTCCCAAGAAATAAAAAAGAAAATTTTACAAAATTAAAATCGGTCTTATCCATTTTGGCTTCAACCAATTTTAATCAGTAAAACTCCTATTTATTGATAATAGAGACCATAGGGAAAATTACAATAATTAATCCTATTTAACACCCAAAAATTGGAAGGAAACATCCCCAATTTTTTTTCGATCAACCGGCCGGGCCCTTGCCAGACCGGTACTGCCCTGGACTGGGCATGTGGGCTGGGTATGAACCAGCACAACCCAATCCTTGGGCTGGGTTCTAACCCTGCCCAAAAATGTTAATAATTTTTTTTTTTTTTACCCAGCCCAACTTTTGGGCTGAGCTTATGGGCCTTGGGCCGGGTAGGCAACTATTGCCCTACCTGAATGGCCCAGCATTTGACCCAGGCATCTCAATGCCCTGGGCGCCGCTGGCCCCTTGCGGGAATGCAAGGCTAGCCTCCGACCAGCCTTCACGGCAGGCGCCATCTGTTCAGCCACTAGCCAGTCTAGCAGCTGCCAATCTCTCCAGTGACCACTGTTCATCTCATGAACATTTTTTTTTTAAATAAAATTCATGATTCATGATTTTTTTTTTAAAATAAATTCATGAACAAAATTCAGTGAACAGTAAACCGACATTTTAATATAATAAAATTCTGCACTATTCATAATAGTGCAATGAACAGTAATCGGAAAAGGTTTAGGCTTTTGATTCTCAATCAAAAATTAGGAAAGGTCCATATAATCCAACAATTGCAATCATATGAACCTTGGCTCTGATACCACTGATAGTTTATCAGAATTAAACTAAACAAACAACATGTTTTCAACAAAACATCAATCAGGATTATAATTGCAATTGCGAATCCAATTACCTACCTAATTCAGGAATCCCCAAAATTCAAGTCGCTTTATGATCCAATCCAAAGCTCCAGCAATTCAAACAACAACTCAGATGCGTTGCCTCCTAAAGGATTTATGTGACTCTCTTTTTTTAGGGATTTCTCTAATAGGTTCTGATGGCCAACCCCTTGAATATAACAATTATATTTATAGGCCTTGGGAAACCCTAGAGAGAGCATAAGACATAGGATCCTTAGGGATCTCAAATTTCCAGCCGTAGGATTAAACTAAAGAACTCTTCTTCTAACAAAATTAAGACTTCTACTAATTACAATCAAATCCATCAATATATTGTAATTGACACTAAAAGTTTGGGATTATTAAATTGATCTTGTACTAGCAATTAATGTCCTTCAACCAAACTGATATTCTATATGAATTTTGGACTTGGATTATATTTGGGTTATCGGGAGGAGTATTAATCTAATCAAATTCTCTGCAGGTAAGGAGAATACCGTGTGCAGGAACCTCCTCAAACGTCTTAGCTACCATAACGGGGTAATATGATGAGAAGAAAGACACATGATATTTTCCGCAATGATCGTTTCTTGTATTTACTCTACAACATGCTAAATCTTAGCATATATTCTAAACTCTGAACTTAGGGATAGAGATGTAGTTGTGGATCAAGGGTTTAACTCAAGAGGGGGTGTGAATTGAGTTTCCAAACTTTTTGGAAATACCCCCAAATATGTGTATTATAGATTGAGTATATATTGCAATCATTGATAGAACACAAGTGGGCTTGAAAGGAGTTTTTGGAGGACTTTTATTAGGCTGGACATGTAGGCCCATGAGAGGAGAGACAAGTGGACTTGGGCTAAAAAACAAGCCCATTAATGAAGATTTTGGAGACCAATTGGCAAGCTTGGATTATGGTGAGATCTTGGAAGATTTTGAAGAATTTCTAATAATTGCTGGAAGAATTATGTTGTACTTGGCAAACACTCAGCTGTGAGCCCAATGCCCATTCAAGGGCTTGGTTTTCAATCTTAGGTGTTAGTTATGTGTACACTATGACTTTGGAAGTTTGATCTTTGCAAGAAAATTTTACCATTATCTTTGTTGATCTCTGAATATTCTTCAGTTTGATAATATGTTTCAGGTTCTTGTCGATTCACAATCTTGAGGATTCACAATAGCAGCAAGTGTTCTGCCTCCTTCCTTTCCACGCTCAACTGTCGTAGGGTTTTCTAAGTTCTGATGGCCAACTCTAAACTTACTATAGACTATCTTATAGACTATCCTTTATATGAAAACCCTAGCTGTGATAGTGCATGGGATAGTTAGGGATCTTAGATCTTGGGCGTAGGATCACATGGAAAAAATTTTTCTATTAACTCCCTTATATTCTTTTATTCTGAATTTTAGGCTTCTACTAATTGTAATCATGTCCATCAACATATTACAATTCACCCCCAAGAATTTGAGATTGATTTGTAAAATCCCTTTTGCTAACACTTATAATCGTTTATTTATCCTTCCACCATACTATATTCCATATGAGCTAATAGGACCAGAATAATATCATTGATAAAATCCTAACTCATATAATTCTTAATTTTATAATCTGTAACTCGTTGGACTCTCAAATTGTTTTCAAAATAATTTCACAAATAAATATATATAATATATTAATTTGAAAAATATTTTCACAAAATTCCTCAGTAGAGATTTCTTTTTCTCGAGTCCAACCTATACAATATACTTGAATATACTATCTCACAAAGAGACTGGTGGATTCCTTATTGAGCATTTATACAAACTATTTATCATACACAAGACCCAACATTGTCTGAATATTTGACCTAGAAAGATCATCAATGACTCGGTCAGAGTATAAGTACACAATAATAAATTGACAAACCTCTCAGGTCTAAGATAACATAAACAAATTGTGCTGAATACTTTCTCAACATCAATGATCACTTCCAGAAGGTATCCATATTTGATCTCGTTCAAGTACATGTACTCTTACAGTGCACCTACTCGTTTGCTTAAGGTCACACCTCGATTACTGAGTATATCATCCTATATTAATAGAGGCACAACGAGCATAGACCTATTGTACATAAATATGTACCTTGGTCTAGAAACAAAATATCAAGTGAACAAGGAACCGAAAAGTCATACTCCCTGCCTTTGATTCATTAATCATTGGCATGATTTTCTACAATGTCACTCAATAATAACCAGTGTAACATTTATGTCACAACATATTACCTAATAAAATAATTATAAACACGTGGTATATAAATAAATAATTAGGTTAAATGTTAATGAGGCATATATAAAGAGAAGGCAACCAAGGGGTTCATTTTTCCCCTTGGTGTTGCCGAGCTAGAGAGAGAGGAGAGAGAGAGAGAGAGAGAGAGAGAGAGAGAGAGAGGAATGACAACGGATAGTGGCATGAAGGCAAGGAAAAGCGGAGGAGATGAAGAAGAAGAAGAGAAGAAAAAGAAGAGGAGGAGGAGGAGAAGAGAAGGATGTTAAGAGAAAAGAGGTAGGTTGTAAGCTCTATCTCCTCCCATTTCACAGTTCTTATGGTCTAAATTTTTCTAAAACTTCTCTTGTCCAAAAATCTCTAGGTAACCAAAACTCTTAGAAAGTCTTGCAAGAGAATAGCACAATTTCAAGGTAAGAGTGTTTCTAACTTTCTCTAATGTGAGGCTTGGGATATATGGTTGTGTATGTGGTGCAAAATGAACATGAGGGGCACGGGTTTGGAGTATTTTAATGCATGAGATGTCCTTTTGCAATTTTAATGACATTCAAGTGGATAGATGATGGGAAATGATAGAAATGAGGTCTTTTGAAGGCCAAGTGTGTATACATACTCAAAAATGTTCATTGTGGAGATGAGAACTTGTTGAACATATGTCTCTTTAGTGTTAGAATACTTGCATGTGGATATTGTGATGTGAGGAGACAAGAAAAATATAGATTTGAATGCTAGGGTTCACGGGTTAGAGGAGGTGGTTTGTTTGGGTAGATTTTTAAGATTTACTTGATAACTAGGGTGTAAATAACGTCATGAGATGATACTCCTTGATATTATGTGAGCATTTGACAAAGTATGAATGTATTTGAATTTTCTAAAGCATAAAAGTGGAAAATGTGATGTAAACTTCACCATATGATATTTATGGATGAAAAAAATGTGACAACTTGAATATTTGAAGCTTGCTAGTAGTAACTTTAAGCTTGCATGTCTCATTTGTGGAACCAAAAAACCAAGAAAAGCCATAGAGGGTCACGGGTTCCAAGTTTTAAAGAAAGGGTGGTTTTGCTCATGTTTTCATTATTTTAGTACTTGTTGATTATTTTAGTGCTCTGTTTAAATTCTGGAAAGTGAGTAATTAGAGGTCCTACGGGTCCTTAGGATGAGTCTAGGGTCCTAAAATTGAAGTAAATGGAACACTAGTGTAGGGTAGTGAAACCGAGTCAAAAGGATAGTGTAATCGAGTACCTAGGTTCATTTGTAAACTTCTCTAATGGTAATTATAATATTTTGGGTCTCAAATCTTTACTAGTTAGAGAATAGAATTATTAGATTGGCTCTAGGACTTCTAAAGAATTTATTGTAGCTTACTGGACTTCAATGGGCTTGGGAAGCCCAATTCCCCCAATAGGCTTTCAAAGCCCATAAGAAGACTTCTATGAGACAAAAATGAAATTTTAATAAATCTGGAAAATTCTAGACATAAAAGTCTCAAAAACTTATTTATGTACATGGAAATAAAATCTGAGTCCCGAAAAGATATCTATATATATATATTTATTATATGGGCCGTGGTCCCCTAGATCCAAAAAAGAGTTAATATTCCTTAAAAAGGAAAACCTAAGTCATAACTTAACACTAGAGAGGCTTGTTAGGATAAAATAAAAGGAAAAATAATTATTTACTAACACGGAAAATATTATAGATTTAAAACTAAAACGAGCTTAAGGGTATAGAGCGTACCAATTAGAAAAGAGGGATTCCTTATTCTTGTCCTTGGCTCATTTCTTCATTTTCTATCCCTTGCATAACATATACCTCTCATATCATTCATTAAAGTATTGGCAATTATTGAGATGATTTAATGAATTTTATCGAATAAAGGATTATGGATAACAGAATTTTTATAAGAATTTTATTAAGTGAAGTTGTGATGGTACCGATCACTGGAGAACATGTAACCATTGCCTTGCCATGGTCAAGCGGTAGACTCCCAAGGTAAGGAGAAGGGCTTCACCTCGAACTTGGTTCCAAGGAGGATGGAAATCACGGAACAATCCCGATTGAAGTGGAGAGAATCGCACAACTCAACTCTAAAGGTAAATAGAGAAGGATGTTGGATGGACACTAATAATAAACCTTTCCCTTAAAACTGATAAACACTACAAAAAAACAGGTCTACAGCAACGGTCATTTTAGCGGCGGTCACAAAAACCGCCGCTATATACCCTATATACCAGCGGTTTAATTCAAACGCGACCAAAAAATAAACATATAGCA
>CM025851.1:18319601-18354578 GCA_003952965.2 Morella rubra | reverse complement strand
AAAACATTCAGTATAAAACCTGACCACCCAAAAAAATGAAAAACCAAAATTTAGAGGAAAACTTAAATATTCAAGTGTAAACAACATAATAGAGAAGAAAAATCATCAAAATCTTGAATAGCAGCCTTCAGATGCATACTTGATGGTACGGTCAAGATCACCAACACGGTACACTGCATGAAGGAATCGGTGCTTGTCCTTCTTTGGCCATTCCAACAACTCAGCGTCAGAAGCAGCAACAGGTGCAGCCTCAGCCATAGCAAAACAAAATCAATGCAACTTGCTCTGTTTCCAGCATCAAGAAATTAATTAAAATGGCCTAGAGTAGTTCTCTAACACAAACTTTCCATTTACATCATAAAATGTTGGATTACAAAAATGAGTACAAAAAATTTAAGTTTTTGCTCGATCTTCTCCATGACATTTTACGGAGAAAAGTTGGAAAATAGAACTAAATATATGGGAAATCGTCTGCAAAATATGAGATATAGTTCAGAAATCAGATACTCGACGACTCCACAGAAGACCTCTCCAAATCCTAACAAACGTTTGTGACTCATCTTCTTCAAAATTTTGTGACCCCGCGGTGATAAGCATTAAACTAAGAAAAGAAATTAACGATAAAACTCTGAAGTATTGGATCAAAAACATCAGTTGGACTACTAAAAACCCCGTCGTAAACCCACACCCAAAGAAACCTCTGTATTACACGGCACAAACAAAGTTATAAGACAAATAAGCTGAGATCAAGCCAAACAACCCCCACCCCTGCCATCGACGGACAATTTTCGGGCAAAATTAAAAATAGGAACGCTACATGTTCTTCTACGAATTGAGAAATTGCGGTTGGAGGCAATCAAATAAGATATCTGAACACAGAAAAAGACAATGTTCTAACGACATGGTTCCCGGACTATCCTTGAGACCAACAGACTAAATTTATTCGATCACTATGTTCACAGACACAAAAATTTCTGAAAATGATACGCCAACAGATCATGTTAGAAGCATCAACAAGAAACCGGATGGTAATGTATACCCTACAATACACTCGATTGTAGCGAAGAGAAGAGAGAGAGAGAGAGAGAGAGGGAGAGCTTACAGAGAGTGAGGAGAAGAGTGTGAGATGTCCTTGAATGATCCTCTACGCAGCACATCGTATTTATAGCATCGTCTGTAGAGTGACCACGTGCCCTTAGGTATAGTTCTACAATCCGTCACCAGAATTTCAAAACGACGGTCCGATATGGTGTCCAAACGCATGGACACGACGACGCGTGGCGGAACGATCGAACGAGGTATTCGAGTTACCGTGAAACGTGTTTGTGCCACCACATTTTTAGCTCAACGGGTTAAAGAAAGTGTGGTGAGGATTTGACCTACAGTTGGCTTTTTACGGAAAGTCAATTCCTGTATCGGATAGGATATCAAACGATGCATACGTGGCCAATCCAGTAATTCGCCACGTCGGCTAAATGTGTAATTATTTTCGTTCCACGTTTAGCTTCTGAATTCCTACGGGGGTTATCCATGCCTTTTCACATCTGCGAGGCTGGTGTTCTAAAAGTAACTTTAGTAGAAGTTGCTTTATTGCTTGCCCACATGATTGAAATGTAGGGTCGCTTCCCATGGAAAAGTTGTGGCTATCAGGGAGCCACCTCAGGCTAACATTCGGACTGTTTTGAAAATGGCAGTGCTATGGTAACGACTGCGGTCTACTTTTGTAGAAAAAAATCTCGTGTTTGCTCATGATTTGATGTTTCCTAAAAAATATGTTCCTGACGCAAACGGTCGACAAAGGGTGATAAGTGAAAAACTTTTTAAACACATGTCATCGTTTAATTGGTTGTGACGTAGTCATTGTTGCTCTAATAGTAAATTTCGTCAGCTTATGGACGGAGCATAATTGAAAAATGAGTTATACTACATAAACGGTGGGATAAAAAAATTTATTCTAAGAAAACATCAAACCACAAACATGCGTATTATTTTAACTAAAAATAAATATATTTTTTCACTCATCAATTACAAACTTTTTGACACATTGGATTTTAAATTATTAATTTTAACACATTAGATCTTAAATACTATTTTTAACACATTGCACTCCTGACTACCTAACATTGAACTCTTCTAACTATTTAATGTTAGAAACTTTACTACATAAACTACTCATTTTGAACACTTACGCCCTCAACTATCAATATTAGATACTTTACACTCTTTATTTAACAATAATACCTCGAAAAATTTAACGAATTGATAATAATATCTTCAATATATATAAAATTTGATTAAAAAATTATTGTCATTTTAGTCTAAAATTATTGTCATCTTCAATATATTTTAGATTTTTTATGAATATTTTTTTATAATTTATCTAATTTTAATTGTATTATGCATAACAAAACAATTTGTGCAAAATTTCAGCCAAAATGCATTTTGGACTTATTAGGACTAGAAAAAAATCTAGCCAAAAAGCCCACATAATGAAACTGAAATTTTCGGTTTCCAATTTCGAAAATTTTGTTTCCATTCCGGTATTTACCGGAAGGGAATCGGGACCAAATATTTGATTCCGATGAATACCGGAACTGGAATATATCATTTTAATTTTCATCCGTTCCGGTACTCATCCATATAAAAGATGAGGGAAGAACGAAAGGGAACGAGAAAGAAAGATTAGAGAGAAAATGATAAAGGGAGGGGGAGGAGTTTCGGCTCCTCCCTTAGTCATGCATAAAATCTGTGGGGGCAAATTACTTGGTTTTCTTTACTGTTACTTTTTTAAAAACTGTTTATTTGTTTAGGACAAAAAGGTAAGTGTGATAGCTCAATCTTTTTATAAAGATGAATTTTTTATTTTTGAACTCACAATATTTAACTTTTAGCAATGGACATGAGTTAAAATTTTACTGCTTGGAACAATAAGTACTTAACTTAATGATTAGGGGTGGGTAGCGGTTCAAACGGGGGTGGTTATATGCCCAACCGCTACCGCCTCGGCAAGGGCGGGATGCAATTTTTGGCAACCGCCTCCTACAACCACCAAGAGTGGTAACCGCCTCCCACAACCACCAAGAGTGGTAACCGCTCTTGGTGTTTGCGGGTACTGGGAGGCGGTTTCAGGTTGAACTACCCCCACTTTGGGTTGGGAGAGAGACTGTGTTAAGGAGAGAGGAGCAAATTGAGAGAGGGGTAGCTGAGGCTGGGGCATAGCCGTCGAGTAGAGCTGAGGGAGAGGAGACTTGCAAATTGCAGGTGCAATTTGATTAACAGTGGAGCTTCAAACGATTTGTTTTGAAGCTCCCTTTTTTATTTTTTATTTTGACTGCATTAAACCAAACGATGTTGTTCCTCATTAATGGGAAACAATGTCGTTTTTATAAGATAATTACAAAATATAAAAAATGATGGGAGTGGTGTCCTCGTTCGTGTTGGCAGGGGACATCGTCACCACAAAACCATCGGGATTTCTGTGAAATCCCAACTGCTTCCGACACCGTTGGGCTACTGTAGCCACCCAGCAGCAGCGGAGGCGGAGGCGATTTAACCGCTCATCTCCATTGGGCTGAACAGCCATATTAATAATATTTAAGCTGTGAATCCAGCTTAATCAAGTCTGTCCAAACTCAATACACAGAGATTGTGTGAAGGATTTCTCTTATTACTAAAAAAAATCCTTTTATATTATTCTAAAAAGAACTTATGGGGCTATCACTTGTCAAAATTAGACGTTGTTATTTAAAATAGAGATATTATATATGTATTTTACTGTAATTAATGTTATTCATATAAAATTTTACAATATATATGTATGTATGTTTTGAAAAATATATATTTGTAAGGGGGGAAGCCGATGGTGCTAGGGGAGCATCTTATAAACTGGGAAAACTTTTTTAACTAGGCGTTGTCTAATTTATTTCTTCTTCTTCTTCTTTTAAATGGACTTCTTTAAAATTACGATATTAATGTAGTTTAGCCCCTCCGAAATTCACAGAAATTTCAATATGTTCGAACAATAGTTACATTTAAAAACAAAAACAAAAAATCTGCTTAAAATTTTTCAAATTCTATTTATGTGTCGTCGAGGAACATAAACATCTTGATAATAATTTCGTCACATTCTTGTATGTTGCTGTGGATAGGAAAACATGCATGTAAAATTAGAAGAAATAAACAACATATCATCAATGGGGAACAAAGGCCCCCTAGCTTGTCAAAAATCTTTGAAGATTTTTTTTTCTTTTAGTAAAAAAATACTTTTTAATGATGTTTTAGTATTTTTTGGATTTTGACCTTATTAAAATTTATTTATAAATAATTGGTCCCTCCTAAGATTCAATCTTGACTCCATCATTTATCATCGTGATCATGCTTGGTTGATCTCCTGCTTCAAGGGTGAATTATCGAGTTCACAATTGTGTCTTAAAACATGGGATCTCTTTAACTGTAATTGCATGTACAACTGAAAATATTAACCGTCACTAATCATTGGACACGGTGTTCAACTTGATGCCATCTATACAACTAAAGCATATGAAGCTGCGAAGTAAGATGGAGTCCAACGTCCCAAAAAATAAAAATAAAAATAAAAAAGAGTCCAACGTCCCAATTTCTCTCTAAATCAAACCCAACTAAAAAGGCCCAAAACTTTTTTTTTTCGGTCAACAGTGGGTGGCGGCTGGCATAGCCTGCGGATACGGGGGCGTCGAACCCGGAAGTACCCTCCTAAGGGAGGAGGTAACCACTGAGCTAACGCTCAAGGTTTAAAAAAAAAAAAAAAAACTTGTCCGCATCAAAAGTCTCAGTCTACGCTCAAAGTCTCAGGGAAGCTTGTACCTGTCTCCACTTGATGATTAATTGCGTAAATAGGAATCTCATAAATTGTGGCAAAATAAATAAACGAGGTTAGCAAAAAAGATATATTGCACTACTATATACCGTGAATTATAGGTATACAACGATTAATCCAGTCTAAAATTAGAGATACCTGACTAATTAGAATATGTTGACATTCAAAAGGAAAGAAGATCAGGACACGGTTTGCAAACTCTAAAATTTTGAAATATTTAGTAAATGTGATGAATATTGAGGAGATTGAAGTTTTATTGAGTTTTGTAATACAAGTAGAAGTAGAATTTCATGAGAGTTGATTTAATTGAATTTTTTATATTTATTGAGATGAAAGTAGATGATTTTATAAAAAGAGAGAGGAGATTTTAAAATTTTTATTATTTTTTTAAATATTTCAAAATAAAAATAATATTATTATAGACTCCTTAATTGATGTGAAAACCGACAAAATTCATATTTGTTTCTAAAAATTCTTTTTTTTGTTTTTTGTTTTTTTCTACGTATCTAAAAATTCTTAAAAGTTACAAAATTTAGCTTTGGAAGCCTGGCCCAAAGCTATCACCATGAGCTCTTTGAATTGGTGGGATCCATCGTGTTAAAGTCCAGCTTTGAATGGACCGTTTGTGACGTAAGCGGTTAGGTAAGGTGGATTTGATTTAGGTGGGGGTGGTTCAGAAAACGTAAGCAAAAACGTAAGCGAAAAGGTTTTAATATTCGAAGACATGTCTGCTTGTGCAAAAGTAAAGCTTTACTTTTGCTATTTACATTAATATACCTTCATCAGAGGCATCAGCATATTCTTCGTATGCGGTCGCCATTGTATTAAGTACTCAAGTTGCCAGTTGGTCCCTCTTCCACTTGCAGTTGCCGTTTAAGGTCGCATTCCTTTCTTTTGGTTTCGATCAGGGCCTACAAAATTGCGTCCCTTTCGTTGGCCCAATATTCCAAATACCCACTGCCAATCTTTCCGCCACTCCATGTTTAATGGCTTTCGTTGTCATGCATCTTCAGGATTTGTGGTGGCAGTTCTATATATATATATATAATATACATATATGTACGTACGAGACAGCACTTTGGGTAATTAATGCTTATAATATTGATAGATCGCGTAATTAGTGGGGATTAATTTTTAATCAATTTTATCCAGGTGTAGAAGCCAATGGAATCTGATCATATATTGCATAACAAATTTAAATTTTTTTAATCACCTTTGCGTCGTCAAAAAGACTACAAACCACTGAATGTAATTGGTAAAATAATATTTATTATTGGTTTTTTTTGTAAAGGAATATTTATTATTGGATTTTTTTTGTTTAAATGACTTTTCTTGCACTCTTTTTAACATGTGCGGAAAATTGAATGGGAGCAAGAAAGAGGAGATTGGCCTAATAGTTAATACTTGAATTTTGGTAGCTTACTCTTTCTAAAGTATCAAATTTAAAAAATTTCATAGGTGTTATTAATTCTCTGGAGCTATCTCTAAAGTCTTTAAACTGATAATTATTCGATTTGTGTGAGATATAAATACTGAATTTCAAAATTAATCGAGGAGGTAAATCGGTACACACCCAATTATAAAGAAATAAAAAAAATATTCACCTTATATAAAATGGTTTTACCCAGATAAAGCCTACACGCCACTGTTGAGTGGTCAACAACATTGATGCAAATCATACAAGGAATTTAGTTCAAGCAAATTCGTGGAGGCCTATTGAGCAAAATCCATGTCGGCAACAAAGAATCATCACCATGATTCAAGTTCTAGAAGGATTTGGTCAAGGCTTAGCTTCAAATCTCGGCGTATGTACTTAGCTGGAACGATCTCAGCGTATGCACCTTGGCTAGAACGACCTCGGTGTTATGACCCCGGCTGAAACAATCTCGGCGTATGCACCTCGGGGTAACTATCCCGGGTAACCTGCACCTCGGGCCGACGTACTTGCACATCGGCGCCTGCACAAGTACTTACACCTGGGCGTCTACACTACTTGGCACTTCGAGCATTTACATGTCGGCTAGAATAAAGGCGAGACGTATCTGGCGAAGTCCGGATTTTCAGGAGCATTTGAATTTCTTTTTCAAATGCTGGCTTCTCCTTATTCTTGGCCGGATTATTTTAGGAATGTTTATCTTCTTTCAAAAAATTGAATTTTTAGGAGCATTTGAATTTCCTTTTCAAATGCTGGCTTCTCCTATTCTCAGAAGACTTTTAAGAGTATTTAACTTCTTTCAAATTTGAGTTAGTTTCTTATTCTCGGAAGACTTTTAAGAGCATTTAACTTCTTTCAAATTTGAGTTAGTTTCCTATTCTTGGAAGACTTTTAAGAGCATTTAATTTCTTTCAAATTTGAGTTAGTTTCCTATTCTTGGAAGACTTTTAAGAGCATTTAATTTCTTTCAAATTTGAGTTAGTTTTCTATTCTTGGAGGGATGTTCCAAGTATATTTATAGGGCCTTTTGGGTGTAGAGAAGATAACTTTGAGATTAATATTATTTGAGAGGTCTTGTGATTCTCTTTGGTTCTTTGAAGAACTACTCGAACTTATCGGATTTTCCGTGGCGTTCATCTCGACTTATCAAACGGATTTCCACCACCGTTTGTGGCATCTTCCTTATACCGAGGTTCTTGTTTGTCATAAACAACGTGTCGAAGTTTCCATTCGAATCTGTCTTAGAACGATCTTGGGTTCCCTATTGTTGTTGGGTCTCGTTATTCTTGACGAGGTTCACATCAAACATGCATCATCTTCACCTTCCCTGTTGGATTTTCTAGGTTGCATTAATTATTCACATAAAATTAGAAGTAGAAAGCGATGAAATGAGATATATATGCTTATTAATTTATACACATGTATGGTACATGATTATGAATGGTTGAACAAAAACATATTGTGGAGAAGATTTATTCGTTCCCATTAATTTTATTTCCTACTAAATACTATTTTCTTCCAAAATGTATGGTTTTGAGACGAAGGACTAGGGTTGGTTAACGGTAGTGTAGGTGATAGTTTGGTGAAAACAGTCATCGTCATCGCAATTGACGGAATCACATAATTGACACCGCCACCGCACCACTAAGGCACAATAACCGCCCTTGCGGTGACGGTATTAACGGTAACGTTATACGGTAACCGCTTAACCGTATAACCGCTGGAAAAAAAAAGGCTTTTTTTTGGCTTTTCATTTTTTTTTCACTGTTTTTGGCTGTTTTCCTTGGATTTTTTTTGGACCATTAAGACCATTTGATGCCTATATATAAGCAACAAATATAATCATTCAAATATCATAACCTGTTTAAATTTCCAACATAATATCATAATCAATAATTATATCAAATGGACAAATATCATAACCTATTCAAACATAATATCATAATCATTAATAATCATAATAAATATAATAAGCTGTCCAAAAGTCCAACATAATATCATATTCAAACATAATGACTAAAGTCCAATAAAAGTGTCAAACAATGTGACATAAACCAACTAACATATTCCAATAAAAGCCCAACAAAAGTATGTCACATAATCAATAATCATCTTAAGTCTCAACTAGGGGGTTAACGGTAGTGTAGGTGACGGTTTGACGAAAACCTATCACCGCAAATTGACGAAATCACATATTTGACACCGCCACCGCACCGCTAAGGTACAATAACCGCTCTTGCCGTTACGGTACCGGTAGCGGTGATGGTTTTAGCGGTTAAAATTGTCACTGCCGGTGAAAATGAGCACCCCTACAAAGGACCATGGAGCTAGCATACAAAGGGTAGGGGACCAACAAATGAATGGGAAAGAGCCATCGGCAAATTTAGGGGCTCACAGCATAAAGAATATACCAGCAAAGACGACTGGTGCTTCCTTGTGAGGTTCAAGTATTTGCTTCTTTTGGACATTCATAGCTTCTAATGTGATCTTCAGCATGTTTGGCCAATTTTCGATGTTAGTGTCAAAATTCAGGATATTGAAGTTTTTATGGCAGTTTGTAAAAAAATTGTATATGTTGTTTGATGTTGAAATTTTTTAAAATTTTATTAGAGTATGTTAAAAAGTATGAAGAGATGATTTGATTGAACTTTTTATGTTTATTTAGAGAGAGATAGATTGTGAATAAAAATGATTTTAAAGTTTTTTTTAATTAAAAAAAGAGGTAACATAGTCACATACAAATAAAAGTTAAGGATAAAAATGTCTGTGAAATGTTTTTGCTCTTGTCATGTTTGGTTCAAAAATTATCATTTGCTAAACATGCTCATTACTTTTGTTACGCAAAGCTTATCAGTGTAATTTTTTTTTTATCAAATTATGATACATAACTTATCACAGTAATTGGTTTGAAACAAAAGAAAATAGAAAACTTTTTTCGCCTCTAAACTAATAGACAAATGTCATTTTAAGATCTAAACTATTAATTCATTCACATTCCACTTTTTAATTATGAAATATTTTCAATTTATGTCTATTAATCAGATCATACATTTGAAATGTGCGAAGAATCGTGTCACGATTTTAAATATATGCTGAGTGAGTTAAATATATTTTGCATTTCTTGAATTATGAATTTTAACGCTTTACACTTTATTTTTTTTATTTTTCTGCATATATTCATTTTAAATAATTTATATTTTTCATAAATTTAGACTAAAAATTTACTTTTTAACCTCAAAATTACAGTTTTACCTTCCTACAATGGTCACAGCAAAATAGGAACAAAAGATTCAAGAGTATAGCCCACGTGATGCGCTTATGATGATCTGAATAAGAACATTCCATTTCAAATTAAAAAATGAAACAAGAACATTTCCATATTTTTCCGAGCCAGGTAAAAACAAGAGGCTAATAAACAGGATCTTCAGGTAAATCGGACGTCTGAAAAATACTCCACGTGGACGCTCCAGAGTTTTTCATATAAGAAGGCAATTAGCGAATAATCTGTGGACTAGGAAAACGCGCAGAAGTATCCGAGAAGAGAAATTGACCTCGTTAACTCGTCGAGAGGAGAGAGAGCCGTGCTCCCACCCTCAACCACGGGTCGCCTTCGGCGCCGAGACGTCACGAAATGTTCCACCAATGCAAACCAGCCACATAAGCAAGAGGCGGGCTCCGATCGGAGTACGGAATAGAGTCCAGGTTCAATGAACCTGAGAAAACGCCCGTTTCTCATGTTTCTATTTAACCCTTTATTCGACAACGAACGACCAGACAGAAGAAAGAGAAATATAGTAGACAAAAAAAGAAAGGAGAAAAACGGAAGAGCCTCTTCGAAAAATACCTCAGATGGCACTCGCTGTTACTTCTTCTTCCTCTCCCTCCACCGGAATTTCTGGTTCTGGCTTTCCCTTTTCCAGTTCTTCCTCTGAGCTTAAAGGTACTTATACTTTTTTCCTCGTAGCAAAATTTCAACTGTCGGAATTTTCAAGTCCAACGGACTTTGTTTAACCGATCCTATTATTGCTCTTACTGATTGGTTTTTCTGCATTTGAGTTTCTCGTCATTTGGAACTTAAATAGCGGAATTATTTGGATTTCCTCCCCCTTACTGTTCCATCAAACGGTGTCATTTAAAGAAGATTTAATACGGACAAAAAAGGGCCTTTCTTGTGGGTTTGTTCTCATAATTATGGTATCTAAGGCTTGTGTGTTCCGGTTTTCAGCTCCGCAAGTCTGTTCGTTTCGGCTATCGGATCGGCTTGATGTCCTATCCCGAGCTGTTAAGCTTTCTCAACGACGGTGCTCGGTCAAGCCGGTCAACGCCGAACCTAAAACGAATGCTTCGATTGTCCCTATTGCGACAACTATCGCTGCCGCTGGTAAGTGTGTGCTTCTCCATTGCGTAATTAGGGATTGAAGTAATCATAATCACGATTCGTATGCAAATTCTGATTGTCTTCCGCGGGTTAATCTCAATTTTGAATCGTGCAGAAGCGGTTGAGAAAGTAGAGCCGGAAGACTATGAGCGATTGGCTAAAGAGCTTGAAAATGCTTCCCCGCTTGAAATCATAGACAGAGCTCTTGAGAAGTTCGGCAACGACATTGCAATTGCTTTCAGGTAGTAATCTTAGTACTCAGTTCAAGTAAACTTTTTGTTAGGCAATGGGTTGCTCTAAGATTGGTTGATTACTGTATCAAGCTTAATAAGATGAAATACTGGATATGTCCAATCATCGCACAGGGAATATTCCTTTGATGATAACGGTATCATTGAATATCCTGTTTGTTAAATACCATTGGTTTGAGTGTAAAATTTTCAAATGTGTCACTATCTTGACTAATGTCCCTTGTGTTTTAAGAATTCATTTATGTTCATCACTATCCTCAGCAGCTATATAATGGAGTTCTTAACTCTAGAAATCATTTTATTTAAGTGATTCATATTTTTATCTTTCATTTTTTGTCATGATGGCGAAATATGAACTATGAAGTTATGAACTGCAGAATATGGACTATTCATTTGAAACACTAATTAAGATTTTAAGACCTCTAGTAGATTTAGCCCCAAAAAGTCTCTAAGATTGCTGCGATGAAGCAAGTTTGTCATGATCCAGTAACAGAAAACTGCTGGTTGCACCCTGTTGAAATATGTAAAAGAATCCTCTAGAATTATGGCCTGAGTTGTCCTTCCTTGCTTCTTTAGCTTATAGACCTGTATAAAGAATCCTTTGTATCTATGAAGACCTTTTTCCGGGTTGAGTTCTGAATTGGGCCGTTTGCAAACTGTTGAGTATTAGCCATTGAGACAATCTGGATTGTAACAAATATCAATTTTTCTGCAGTGGTGCTGAAGATGTTGCTCTGATCGAGTATGCACGTTAACTGGTCGACCATTTAGGGTCTTCAGCCTGGATACCGGGAGGCTCAACCCCGAAACTTATCAATTCTTCGACACTGTGGAGAAGCAGTATGGCATCCGTATTGAATATATGTTTCCTGATGCTGTTGAAGTTCAGGCATTAGTAAGGAGCAAGGGTCTGTTTTCGTTTTATGAAGATGGGCACCAAGAGTGCTGCCGTGTGAGGAAGGTGAGACCTCTGAGGAGGGCCCTCAAGGGTCTGCGTGCCTGGATCACTGGCCAAAGGAAAGATCAATCTCCAGGTACTAGGTCTGAGATTCCAGTTGTCCAGGTGGACCCAGTTTTTGAGGGGATGGATGGTGGGATCGGCAGCCTGGTGAAGTGGAATCCTGTGGCAAATGTTGAGGGCCAAGACATATGGAACTTCCTCCGTGCCATGAATGTGCCTGTGAATTCATTGCATTCTCAAGGATATGTCTCAATTGGTTGTGAGCCGTGCACAAGGCCAGTCCTCCCAGGGCAGCATGAGAGGGAAGGAAGATGGTGGTGGGAGGATGCCAAGGCTAAGGAGTGCGGCCTCCACAAAGGAAATATTAAGGAGGGAAACACAGCCCAGCTAAATGGTAATGGAAATGGGGCACTCCATGCGAATGGAACTGAGACAGTTCCTGATATTTTCAACTCCCAGAATCTGGTTACCTTGACCCGGCCTGGTATTGAGAATTTGGCAAGACTGGAGAACCGAAAAGAATCATGGATTGTTGTGCTCTATGCACCATGGTGCCCTTTCTGCCAGGTAAATAATCACGCAGGAATTTCTTTTTAAGTCTGATACCTCTGTTTTCTGGATTTCTCTAATCAATTTTATTTGAATTTTGAACAGGCAATGGAAGCGTCGTATGTTGAGTTGGCTGAGAAGTTGGCAGGGACTGGGGTGAAGGTGGGGAAGTTCAGAGCAGATGGTGATCAGAAAGAGTATGCAAAGCAAGAATTGCAACTTGGAAGCTTCCCAACAATACTTTTCTTTCCTAAAGGCTCTTCTCGGCCAATAAAGTATCCTTCTGAGAAGAGAGATGTTGATTCCTTGATGTCTTTTGTGACCGCTCTCCGGTAATGGGAAGCAAAGATCATTAATAGAAGGGTTAATAACCGCATTCAAGATGGGGATGTCCATTACTCCAGTCCATTTTCATGACTTCCCAGTAGCTTTAGGGGAAGCTAAGCACGTAGGTGAACCTGGAGTTCAATAAAGTTGCTTTATCAAGTACAGCAAAATTGGTACTTAAATGTGCCAATGGTAGCACGAGGGTAGTGGGAGTATGTGTATATTATTGGTATACATGTTTTTGTTTCCTTGTAATTCTTGCAAGAGGGTGTAGTCTTTGTAATTTGCAGTTAGCAATTTTGGTTTATTGTCATCTTTGTATTCATCCTGTGCTTTACTGGAAGGCTGTTGCTTCTTGAAGTTATCTGAACACCCACAACTCTTTACAGTAACTGCAACCACCTCTACTACTACGACTTCCAATTTTTTGCTTTCGTTCTCAGAATTTGGAGCCGACTCAAATCCATGGACGATTTCTCCCCCCAAATCCCATTTCGAAGTTCCGTTATCGAAACAAAACCCGCATCTATTTTGCCTCGTGTTTTAAAGCTCGCATCCGATGTTTCCATCTCCCGTTTATAACTCTCAACCATCGTGTCCACCCCAATCTAGTTTTCCATTGCCTAACCTGTGCTCAGTTCTCTGAGCTTGGTGGGTCCTCAATATGCTAATCAAACTCTGGGGCACAAAAATATTGCTTGAAGCGGATTATGCTGTAATTACTTATGCTTTACGAGGACATTGTGGGTGTTTTATCCATCTTCTTCTCCAAGAGGGAACCCAATCTGATGGAGGTTATCCTCATTTGTCTGACTTGCAACGACTAGCCCTGAAGTATAAGTTGTGGCATACCACATGAAAATACATGGTGATTCTCAAAGCAGGTCAGGGAAACGTCGACCTCAGCCCAGCCCGACTTTAATTAGCCCGTGATCTTTCTCCTTGCCCTTGCAATCCAGTCTTGAAGATGATAGCCAAGCCCTTGATTTTAGATTGGGGCTGGAATCTTCCCTTTTCAGTACGGTTGAAGGTGGTGTGGGTTTGTTCTTTCCTGTTGATTTACCCGAGCATATCCGGTTCTATGACATGCACGCTTTCCTTAGTTTTCGCTTTTCTAATATCGCGGTTTATTCACAACAAAAAAAAAAAAAAAAAAAAAAAGGAGAAGGGATTCTCAATTTCTGTGTGGATCCATGGGGAACAAATGGAAAACTTATCTACTTTTCTTTAAAAAACACAAAAACCCAGTTTATTGAAATATTATCTTTGCAGCTATAAATTATGGGACAATGTCATATAGGTCTTCAACTCATACTCTATCAATAGGTTATATGGAACAATTTTAACGGTCAGATTTTATGAGGGTATACGTTGACGTTTAATATGACCCATGTTTAAGTAATAATTCCTCTATTACTTGAAAGAGAAGTGACGAGCTACTTGACCCCTATCTCTTTCTCTAGGGAAGGAAATCCTCCAAAGCATTTTAGAATCCAGTAACTTGTCATTTATTTGAAGTTTCTCATAGTTTATTTTTTTCAACGGTGTTAGCAAAGGAAATCAACCACTAAATAGTGGGTCAACCATCGGAGCATGTATCTTTAAGATGTAGTAATTTATGCACAAGAGTGACTTCTCTTAGGATTCCAACTTTGAAATCCTCACAGTAGCTCCAGCCCTTTCTAAAAGCATATTTCCTTTTGCTTAATCAATCAGACTAGATGCTTATTTTTGCCAAGAAAAAAAAAAAATTAGATACGCTTCTTGGGTTTGCAGTGCCAGTCTCGTTGAGCAACCCAGTGGGTGGTTGAAAAGCATACAATACATTCAGTTCTTGGTGGGCACCTACCTTTCTCTGTAAAGAGAGAATTTGGGTGAGAATCTCATTCATTCCCGGGTCCCCTTTTTCTCTTTTTTGGTTGACATACGCTGTCTCAGCTGCACAAACTAGTGCTATATATTTTCTTAACTAATAAGCAGCCATAGCGGTTGTTCATTTATAACCCCAAATTTCCCTTCTAAATCCAGTAATCAGGTCCGTTGAAACCCATGAAGATTGCAGATGGTATATGATCAGGTTTCACTAGTTAGAACTCTGCTAAATCTTGCATAGTCCCTTCTCGAACTAGTTGCTAATTCGAGCTTTCCCTAAGGCAGATTCCTGCTTTTGCTCTTCAGCCTATAGGGAGGGTAGTAGCAGCCGTTTCCAGCTGGTGTTTCCCTGTGCAATTGCTGATCAACTGGTAAGCGCTGACCCACATGTAATGTTAATGCAGAACACAGGTCCCGTACTGGTGTCGTGACTCTCTGCTGGTTATGGTACCCGAGCTTCTCTGGACTTTGTTTAATGGCCGATAGAATCTCCACACACGACCATTCTGGTACATGTCTCCACAACCAAATCTCTCACAAATTTGCTTTGGTTTATTATATTATGTTATTGCGCAGAAACTTGGAGTTTCAGGGTACTTTTGTACTCATATTGGCGCCCAAGAAAAAGGGTAGACAGCAACCAAAGGCCCACTTCAGTAAGGATGTTTTTGAACAAAGTGACTCGTGTATAATTATGGCCTCAACTAAACTTTTTAAATGTGTTGCCCTACTTGTAGTCACAGTTAGCTGTGCTCAACATCAAACTATACTTTTTTCCTTTCTGCAAAAATAAACTACACGCATAGATGTGTTTTGTCTATCGGGGAAAGTTCTACTTTTCTGTGGTTAGTTGCTGTTTAGCAACTACAATTATACTTGGCCTGTCACTAATCAAAAGAGGAATGTGAGGGGCTATTTTCCCCCTCTTGGATGAAATTTCAATTGGCTAGAAATCGTGGAAGACTTTCACCCCATAAAGGCTCCCACAGTAACGTCTCTCTGAAATCGCCAGGCTGTAAGCCTGTAGTTTAGAAACCATCCACCTCAAAGGTCCAGAAAAGAGTTATGTAGGTGTTTACTTTTGTAGTCATTTCCACACACACAGACAACTGAGTTGCTCTATGGTCTACTAAGCTCTAAACACGCTGTAAAACTCTCAGAAAAGCCTTGGAGAGCTTCTGCAAAGTATTCACAAACAGTACAGTTGCTTGGCTATTTCAGCAATTATTGGTCAATAGAAATTCGAAATTCGAAAATCAGAAAATGTTTAAATGACCTTTTTACCCCAGGTTCTTGAGAAGGAAATGAGGTGGTGGCAGAGTACATGCACTTTCTTGTGACTGTCGGCTCACAATTCACAAGGCCATTTCAGTGAATTCAACGACAGGAGAACTATGTTGAACTAGAACTAACGCACTCTTTTGGGAAACAGAAGTTCAGCGACCCCAAACCACACGGACCTAAATTCTATTGTACATATCTCCTCGGTTCTTCCCACTGTAGATCTCCTGCGGTCTGTCGGACCCAGGGGTATACGGTAGACTCCCACACACCCACAAAACAATACCACGACTACGATAACCCAGAAAGAAGAAAACTTGGAAGATAATGCAAGGATCTGTATCTGAACACGAAGCAGAGGGTTGAAAATAAAGCTCAAGCGATCAGGCAGTGTTATTGCTTCCCAATCTCACAAGGTAAATGAAAATTAAACTAGGAAGAAAAACGAAGCACCACCAATCTTGCTCATTTATCTTCAATTCTTCATTGTTTTCTTTTTTTGCAGCTAAATCTTCACCAGTAGTACCACTGGGATTTACAGAAATCAAGCAGCAGCAGAAAGCACAAGAACAGGATACCCAACCCTTCGTGGGCGTGAACATTGGCACCGATGTTTCAAATCTACTATCACCCTCAGCCTTGGTGTCTTTCCTCCAAGTCCAAAAGATCACCCACGTCCGCCTCTACGATGCGGACTCTGACCTCCTCAAGGCCCTGTCTCTCACCAAGATCCGCGTCATCATCAGCGTCCCCAACAACCAGCTCCTCGCCATTGGTTCCTCAACACCACCGCCGCTGCCTGGGTCGGCCGGAACGTCGCCGCTTTCTACCCCGAGACGTTAATCTCCGCCATTGCCGTCGGCGACGAGGTTTTAACCACCGTACCCTCCTCAGCCCCCCTCCTTCTTCCAGCCATTGAGTCTCTCTACAGCGCTTTAGTCGCAGCAAACCTTCACACCCAGGTCAAGATTTCGACCCCCCACTCCGCCTCCATAATTCTTGATCCTTTCCCACCTTCTCAAGCTTTCTTTAACCAAAGCTGGAGCTCTGTTATACTACCTTTACTTCAGTTCCATTCGAGAACTGGGTCTCCTCTAATGATGAACCTTTATCCTTACTATGTGTTCATGCAAAACAAAGGTGTGGTTCCCTTGGAAAATTCCTTGTTTAAGCCCTTGACACCTTCCAAAGAAATGGTCGATCCAAACACTTTGCTTCACTATACTAACGTGCTCGATGCTCTGATTGACGCGGCCTATTTTTCAATGAAGAACCTCAATGTCACAAACGTTCCGATCCTTGTCACCGAGAGTGGTTGGCCTTCAAAAGGTGATTCGAAAGAGCCTTACGCCACAATTGACAATGCGGATACATATAATTCGAACCTCATCAAACATGTTCTTGACCGTAGTGGTACTCCTTTTCACCCGGAGATGACGTCCAGTGTGTACATATACGAGTTGTTCAATGAGGACCTGAGGTCCCCTCCAGTTTCGGAGGCGAATTGGGGTTTGTTTTATGGGAATTCGACGCCGGTGTACTTGCTTCATGTGTCGGGAAACAACACTCCACCTCAATGGAGGTTCGAAGACGTTGAGAGTCTAACTAGAGCTACTTGACGCCCAACTCTCTCTGCCAGGAGAGTTTCTCAAAGTATTTCACAAATCCAGTACGGCTTACTGAAAAATCTCCAGTTTAAAACTTGTTAGCTGGTACCACAAACAGTACGGCTTTACAACCCTATCTTTCGGACAATGTCATATGTATCGATCAGATGTATAACGTTTTATATGCCACGAGACTTGTGGTCTCCAGAAGTCTTGAAGGATTGGTGGGCAATGTATCATGCACAAAGTGATTTCCAACTTTGTTAGCTGCCCTTTCTAAAAGCATATTTCCTTTTGCTTAATCAATCAGACTAGATCTTATTTTTGCCAAGAAAAAAAAAAAATTAGATACGCTTCTTGGGTTTGCAGTGCCAGTCTCGTTGAGCAACCCAGTGGGTGGTTGAAAAGCATACAATACATTCAGTTCTTGGTGGGCACCTACCTTTCTCTGTAAAGAGAGAATTTGGGTGAGAATCTCATTCATTCCCGGGTCCCCTTTTTCTCTTTTTTGGTTGACATACGCTGTCTCAGCTGCACAAACTAGTGCTATATAATTTCTTAACTAATAAGCAGCCATAGCGGTTGTTCATTTATAACCCCAAATTTCCCTTCTAAATCCAGTAATCAGGTCCGTTGAAACCCATGAAGATTGCAGATGGTATATGATCAGGTTTCACTAGTTAGAACTCTGCTAAATCTTGCATAGTCCCTTCTCGAACTAGTTGCTAATTCGAGCTTTCCCTAAGGCAGATTCCTGCTTTTGCTCTTCAGCCTATAGGGAGGGTAGTAGCAGCCGTTTCCAGCTGGTGTTTCCCTGTGCAATTGCTGATCAACTGGTAAGCGCTGACCCACATGTAATGTTAATGCAGAACACAGGTCCCGTACTGGTGTCGTGACTCTCTGCTGGTTATGGTACCCGAGCTTCTCTGGACTTTGTTTAATGGCCGATAGAATCTCCACACACGACCATTCTGGTACATGTCTCCACAACCAAATCTCTCACAAATTTGCTTTGGTTTATTATATTATGTTATTGCGCAGAAACTTGGAGTTTCAGGGTACTTTTGTACTCATATTGGCGCCCAAGAAAAAGGGTAGACAGCAACCAAAGGCCCACTTCAGTAAGGATGTTTTTGAACAAAGTGACTCGTGTATAATTATGGCCTCAACTAAACTTTTTAAATGTGTTGCCCTACTTGTAGTCACAGTTAGCTGTGCTCAACATCAAACTATACTTTTTTCCTTTCTGCAAAAATAAACTACACGCATAGATGTGTTTTGTCTATCGGGGAAAGTTCTACTTTTCTGTGGTTAGTTGCTGTTTAGCAACTACAATTATACTTGGCCTGTCACTAATCAAAAGAGGAATGTGAGGGGCTATTTTCCCCCTCTTGGATGAAATTTCAATTGGCTAGAAATCGTGGAAGACTTTCACCCCATAAAGGCTCCCACAGTAACGTCTCTCTGAAATCGCCAGGCTGTAAGCCTGTAGTTTAGAAACCATCCACCTCAAAGGTCCAGAAAAGAGTTATGTAGGTGTTTACTTTTGTAGTCATTTCCACACACACAGACAACTGAGTTGCTCTATGGTCTACTAAGCTCTAAACACGCTGTAAAACTCTCAGAAAAGCCTTGGAGAGCTTCTGCAAAGTATTCACAAACAGTACGGCTTACACTATTTGCCAGTTGTTACTCAATTATTTAATGGGGAATATGAATTCAGACAATTGGTCAATAGAAATTCGAAATTCGAAAATCAGAAAATGTTTAAATGACCTTTTTACCCCAGGTTCTTGAGAAGGAAATGAGGTGGTGGCAGAGTACATGCACTTTCTTGTGACTGTCGGCTCACAATTCACAAGGCCATTTCAGTGAATTCAACGACAGGAGAACTATGTTGAACTAGAACTAACGCACTCTTTTGGGAAACAGAAGTTCAGCGACCCCAAACCACACGGACCTAAATTCTATTGTACATATCTCCTCGGTTCTTCCCACTGTAGATCTCCTGCGGTCTGTCGGACCCAGGGGTATACGGTAGACTCCCACACACCCACAAAACAATACCACGACTACGATAACCCAGAAAGAAGAAAACTTGGAAGATAATGCAAGGATCTGTATCTGAACACGAAGCAGAGGGTGAGGAAGTAAAGCTCAAGCCCCTCTTCGATCATGGCAGCCTCTAAGCTTACCCTACTCACTATCTTCTTCTTCATTGCCATACTTTTCCCAATCTCACAAGGTAAATGAAAATTAAACTAGGAAGAAAAACGAAGCACCACCAATCTTGCTCATTTATCTTCAATTCTTCATTGTTTTCTTTTTTTGCAGCTAAATCTTCACCAGTAGTACCACTGGGATTTACAGAAATCAAGCAGCAGCAGAAAGCACAAGAACAGGATACCCAACCCTTCGTGGGCGTGAACATTGGCACCGATGTTTCAAATCTACTATCACCCTCAGCCTTGGTGTCTTTCCTCCAAGTCCAAAAGATCACCCACGTCCGCCTCTACGATGCGGACTCTGACCTCCTCAAGGCCCTGTCTCTCACCAAGATCCGCGTCATCATCAGCGTCCCCAACAACCAGCTCCTCGCCATTGGTTCCTCCAACACCACCGCCGCTGCCTGGGTCGGCCGGAACGTCGCCGCTTTCTACCCCGAGACGCTAATCTCCGCCATTGCCGTCGGCGACGAGGTTTTAACCACCGTACCCTCCTCAGCCCCCCTCCTTCTTCCAGCCATTGAGTCTCTCTACAGCGCTTTAGTCGCAGCAAACCTTCACACCCAGGTCAAGATTTCGACCCCCCACTCCGCCTCCATAATTCTTGATCCTTTCCCACCTTCTCAAGCTTTCTTTAACCAAAGCTGGAGCTCTGTTATACTACCTTTACTTCAGTTCCATTCGAGAACTGGGTCTCCTCTAATGATGAACCTTTATCCTTACTATGTGTTCATGCAAAACAAAGGTGTGGTTCCCTTGGAAAATTCCTTGTTTAAGCCCTTGACACCTTCCAAAGAAATGGTCGATCCAAACACTTTGCTTCACTATACTAACGTGCTCGATGCTCTGATTGACGCGGCCTATTTTTCAATGAAGAACCTCAATGTCACAAACGTTCCGATCCTTGTCACCGAGAGTGGTTGGCCTTCAAAAGGTGATTCGAAAGAGCCTTACGCCACAATTGACAATGCGGATACATATAATTCGAACCTCATCAAACATGTTCTTGACCGTAGTGGTACTCCTTTTCACCCGGAGATGACGTCCAGTGTGTACATATACGAGTTGTTCAATGAGGACCTGAGGTCCCCTCCAGTTTCGGAGGCGAATTGGGGTTTGTTTTATGGGAATTCGACGCCGGTGTACTTGCTTCATGTGTCGGGAAGTGGGACTTTTCTGGCCAACGATACTACGAACCAGACGTACTGTGTGGCAATGGATGGGGTGGACTCGAAGACGTTGCAGGCGGCATTAGATTGGGCGTGTGGACCGGGACGGGCTAATTGCTCGGAGATTCAGCCGGGGGAAGATTGTTACCAACCTAATACTGTGAAGAGCCACGCTTCTTATGCGTTTGATAGCTATTACCAGAATGGAGGGAAGGTTGCTGGGTCTTGTGACTTCAAGGGTGTAGCTATGATCACCACCACTGACCCAAGTAAGTGTTTATATTACATTTTGGGTTTCGAAGAAGTTGGGTGTTTCCATTTTCGTCTTTGAATTCAATTTAGTGAAGCAACTAGGTCTTCTTTCTACAATTTGGGATATGATCCTAAAGTAAGAAACTTTCTTATTTAACGGGAGACCAATTTGCCTGGACAATTGAGGGAAGAAATCCACCGACAGACTCAATTCTTTCTTCTCTTCCCTGAAGTTTGTGGCTAAATTGCGTCTGATGGCCTAGTTAAAAGAAGGGCTTAAAAAATGTTTATGGTTTTGAGTGCTTTCTTGTACATGCCCCAGTGGTATAGTTATACAGACAACACACGCTCCACGGCTTCAATCACTGAGAACTGAGCGGTCACAAGTCCTCACTCTGATGGCTTCAGAGAGTGAATAATAATATGTGGAACCCAGCGGGCAGAGGCACATTGTCTCATCTGTGATTGAAATGCAGAACACAGAGTTTGGTAATTGCATTTCCTGATGGAAGTTCAACAATCATCTTCCTTTTGGATATTGGTTCGTATGTGAACCCCATAGTGCCCTGCCCCTCCAAAAGGTGTTAGGAATGTTGTCCTAGTCAAGATTGCCTTGAGAATGAGGTTGCTTTCTTACCATATCACTGCAAACAAACTTCCATCGCATGAGCATGCATTATTGCGTTGTATCTACTGGAGATTGCTTTGGGCAAAATGGGCTCCACACTGTTTGTACCATTTCTCCTGATTAATTTTCTCCATTTATGAAAATAATCTTCTTTTTGTCATCTCCCTTATTGGGGCTTTTTGCAGGTCACGGGAGCTGTATATATCCTGGAAGGTGAGAAAAACTGGCTTTTAGTAGTACCCACTATCTGAGTTATTATACCCCTGTCATCGCTAGTTAATATCCTTAATTTTTTTAACTAGTTGATACCCTTGTTGCGCTTCTCTCCTCTCCCATGAATAAAATAAGCACATGTAATTTTTTGGCAACAAGATTCGGTTAAACTTTCAACTTTTTAAGAGCATTATTCGAATCACACATGAATTGTGTCTTAGCAAACTATGTTTTGTTTTGTGTACAGTAAGAAGGTAAACAATACGACAAGGCAGGTAGTGAACTCGACAGAAACAAGTGGGGCAGCGGAAGTTCTAAGATTCGCCACACTGTGCAGCTTCAGAATAAGTGCCATCAACAAGGGGGTACACGTTTTGTTAGTTGTAGCTCTCAGTAATTTGTTATTTATGCCACTGTGCAGCTTGTAATAAGTTCGGTTAGTTGTAGCTCTCAGTAATTTGATGCCTTTGATGACTCCATTGTGAGGCAGAAAATAAGCCAAAATTTTGAATATGTATGATTAATTAGTTTGTAATAAGTTCGGTTATGATCAGGTGCCCTTTTTCTTTTGATTTGATTTGATTTTTGGGGGCCTTCTCTTTCGATTGTTTTTGTGGGGGTTACTAATGGTAGGCTGCTAAACACTACCAGTAACATGGAGAGGAAAAGTTCTTAATGGTGGGAATTCAGCTAAAATGTCCTTAAAGGGTTTTCTTCTGTTATTTCGGAGAAGAAAATTTAACATATTCTAAGAAAATCGGTACTCTACCAAGATGAAAACAGAGAATGGCTAGAAGACACGACACTGCATTCTTTTCCTCCAGAACAGAGCGTTTATTTTTCAACCCCCCCAAAAACAGAGCGTTTACAGAGCGGGAGCGTTTACGACGATCAGCCCAAATTTTTATATGAAAATGGGTTTTGGCATGGTAAGCCTAAAAGAATCCAGTGGACCTACGTGCTGGGGGGGCGGGGGGGACTTATTATAATGACTGGGCCACGGTTGGAGTCGACGAGCTTAGTACTAACGATAACCTACTAGATATTTCGATTTCTTAAGCAAGAGGTTTAAAGACTTCTTAAAAGTTCAATCTTTTCTATGTTTTTGAAATTCTTAAAAGTTATTCATCAATTGTATCGAAATATTCAGGGCTTCTCAACTTAAACATTATTAAATGTGACATCGTTCTATGCATTGAAGAAATTCGAATTCTGTAATCATCTTACGGAAAATATAGCAGGGGGAGTAAGCTTTAAGTCAATGTGTTGGTTGACTTAAAAAAAATAAAAAATAAAAGACAGTTGGTTTGCCATGACTTCGTACCTCGTACCTTTGATTTCCTTGGAGACAGAAAGAGTGAAGTTAAACGAGAACTGGTTGTCGTCTTTAAAGAGAGGAAACAAACAGATTTAGAGCGAGTTCCTCGTAGCCATCGGCAGCTGCTTCAGACCCAGTGATGATCCTCTTTGCATCCTGAGCCACAACTTCCTGTGTATGTGTTAACAGTCTTTCTGTTCTCCATCTATATTAGTATTTATCATGCGCTACTAAGCAAAAAGAAACGATACACTCTGCTCCTCTCTCTCCCTCTCTTTCTATGTGATCTCACTCTGGGCCGATCGGCCTATCGATGCTTCCGGCGACGGAGGGTGGCGACAATTCATTTTGGCTACAGTGAGAATTCTCGATCAGTCTAGTTCTCAACTGATTTATATGATGCGATTTCTTTAGGATATAATGTTTAATTTCTTTTTTTACCATGTCGTGGTACTAAACGATTGTTTAGTCTTATATTTAGATAACGTAGTATTACAAAAGTTTAAGTTGGCAGGGAAAGGTGGATTTACTTACCCTTTGTTTTGTATACTCTAGCGCTTATGTTATGCTTTGTCCTTGGCATGATATAGAAAGTGCAATCAAGATCGTTTTTAATTTTATGCCCAAATTGCATGATACAATTTGGAGAGAGAAACATAATAGGTGGACCTTATTGTAGGATTTATGTGGATTTTATATGGATAGCATTTAATGGTGTGAGGCCACCTATTGCCAAATTGCACTATGCAATTCAAGAAGGGAATTGCAGAAGATCTTAATCCCTATTAAACTATCAGTTGCATGGCTAGGTGGTATGTGTTATGTAAAAAATTAAAATACGTCTAAAAGTAAACCATTCGTTATCCTTCTTGGAGGTTTCATTCCCAGATGCAAAGTTTATGTCTGACTGTGTTTTAATTTCTTTATTGGGGATTTATGTGTTTTTGTTTCAAAAATAGTGGTAACTTGATTTCTAGTTGCTCTACATCCACTTGGCCATCCCTTTACATATTGGTTACCGCCAAAAATCAAGTGAATAGTGCTTCATTAATATTAGAGTTCTGGACATGTTTCATGTTCCAAGAATTTCTGCCAATTTTCCAATAGATTGACTTGCAATAAACCAAGAATTTCTCCCACTTCGACCTGGTCATCACGAGTAAACTTCAGCGATAACAGATCCTTTACTTCTACAAGTAAAAGGCATTCCGTAGTTAATATTCATGTTATGTAAGGAAGTCGTTGTTTGTATGATACCCAAAACTATGTAAAATGCTTATTGTTTCCCAGTATCATTGTCAGCATTTCGGCCAAACAAAAGAAAGCCAGAAAATATGTAAGTTTTCCTAAAAATCTTAGTCAATGAGTTGGTTGATTGAGGCCAAGTTAAGCACAACCTTCCTAACCATTATAAAGACAAAGAGTCGGTTGACCAATGACTACCTAGTAGCTTTGACTTGCCCACACAGAGTAAAGTTTTGATGAGTGATGAAGAAGGTTGTCATCCACAACGGCAGAGAATCAATCCGTACATGGTCTTCTCAATCTGGTTACTCCCCAGTGGCTCAGCCCTAAGAATTTCAAATTCCTTTTTCTTTTCTCCATCTCAGATATCAATATAAATGTGGTGATATTTGATGTGTTTCATAATCCACCTAAACTTGAGCATGTACACCTTTTTTTTTCTGTTATATTGTAGGTGTTACATTTTTGGTTATCTTCACTCTTGGATCGAGAAACTTGATCTTGGTTATGGATTATGACTTGGATGATGCTGGTTGCCTAAAATCAGACGGAACCAATTATCTACTATGGTCGTATATCATGCGTAATTTTAACATTCCAGAAGAACTGTGGGACTGTGTTTGTGGGTCCACAATTTATCCTGACCTCAAAGATGAAAATTTCATCACTTTGCGAAAGCAGTGGGAGTATATGAATGCAGAGGCTTTATCAATTATCAAAATGTATGTTGACCATTCCCTTAAAAATCGTTTGGAGAAATTTAAGTCTTCCAAGGAGGCATGGGAATACTTGGCAGGGTTATATGCCCACGATGGTGAGTCCAATTTCGCCAAGAGGTATCGTCTGGAGATGGAGATTCAGGATGTGAAACAAAGCAGCTTCCCCGTAACGGGATTATATTGTTATATGCAGTGTTATTGGCAGCAGGTAGCTGAGATGGAGCCAAAGGAATTGATTGATTTGAAGAGTTACAAGAAGTACCGCGAAGAGTCTCATTTGGTGCAGCTTCTCATGGCTTTACCAGACCAATTCGAGCCTTTTAGGAAGTCTATGCTGAGACGTTCCAGTCTTCCCAGTGTTTCTGAAGCTGTTCAAGAGTTGTTACTTGAGGAGCATAAACTACTTATCAAAAAAACAATTGAGGAGGATATGGCGAATTCTAAGTTGTCGTCTCTATCGTTGGATGAGTGTCTGCATTGCCAAGGAACTGGATGCTGGAAGGCACATTGTCCTGCCAGAATGAAGAAGAATGATCAGACAACGAGAAGTGGTGGAAAGTATAAAGAATTTCATCAATCTGGTGGATATCAGCCATCTATTCAAAAGCCAGTGCAGCTCTCAGACAAAAACTATCAGCCATCTTCCTCCTCATCTCGGCCTGCATCATCTTTGATACCAGATAAAAGTCAAACCACTCTCTCTGATGACCAATATCGATCCATAATTAAGGAGTTGGCCAAAGTGCATTCTGATTATTTTGGTAAATCTCCACTAGAGTGTGGATTGTATCTGCCTCCTTCCTCGAAAGGTTTGTATAGTGGGAATATGTAGTTTTTAAGCGTTTATGACTTGCTCTCATGGTTGTTTATTTTATCTATTTCTTGTACAGTATATCACTTCCTATGAGGATGACAGTGAGGATGAATGCTATACAGTTGACAACGCCAGATCCCTAAATATCAGTATAAGTTTTCTTCAGCCGATGAACTGTTCAACACATGCACAAAATATATTGATCATCTAGTACCTATGAACCCAAAAATCTTAATGTGGTGTATGCTATTTGTTCCATAGAATATTTGTATCACATAAGAATTCCAAGAAATTGATTGCGTATTGACAAAGCGATTGCTGTTGTTATGTTCTTGAGCATCTAATAAGCCCTGTTTTTGTGACTATTAACTCCTAACTTGAATTTGCATATCTTTTTCCTTTTGTTAGTTGCTGTCAGTATTGAAACTTGCTTCTGTTTCTCAGTTAGACAATTTTATGATCTTTCTTGGTGACAGTTATGTTTTATATAGTGATATGTCTTGCAACATGGGCTGTAGTCAAGACCATTTCATGCATTTTGTTTTTGGCCAAACTTCTCCATAATTAGGTGCTTACTATGTGTGTGTGCGCTTGCATGCATATTTGTGCGAGTGTGTGTGGGAGCACCTGTGTACTAAAGCTATAGACAATAATTTGACATTAGGAAGATTGCATGGGGTATGAGGAAATATCCTTTCATCAAAGTACACTAATGAAATGAGCTCCAACTTCATAATGACCAAAACAGAACAAACTTACAGAAACCTAGAGTTGTAAGAGTGTCTCAAGGCTTGACGACAACTAGGCTTGAGAAACAATTTCTAAGGCTTCCAATGAATGGACCAAACAGAAAGAAACAGCTGATCCCATAGTCTTCTCAGAAGGTATCCCAGGAAGGTAATGACAGCAGACTGAAGCTTATGACATTGCCGGTCAGGTTATTGCCGGTCTTTCTGTTTGGTAACGTGTACTGATACTCTTATCAGTTTGGTGTTCAATTTCTATGGTAAGTAAAATAAACATACAATGAAAGCTTTGAGCCCTCAGATTCTTGTGGTGAAGGATGAAATATTTTCACCATTGTGACTGTTTTATCAAAACAATTACAAAAGTTAAGAGTTGAAGTGCCAAAAGCAAAGACTAGCAGTGGACTAGTAATTGGTGGGAGATAAAAAACATTGTGGTGACGAGATCCCTGGTCTCAGTTATTCCTCTCCCTTCTCAGTTACCAGCAAGAATGGTAGGTATTGATACCAATCAATAATGTGCAATTTAGACGCATGTTGTCTCCTACTTTACAGGTCACACCTGAATCATATTTTTTGCATCATGAAAGATATCAATATTGCTATGTCGAAGTATTTTGCTGTAAATGATAATGCATTTCTAAAAGCTGAAAATTTGGCAGGGGACACTGGTTTGGGTAGGGTTCTGAGTACACTGAAAATCCTGAGTTATAATGTTTGGTTCCAAGATGTTGAGATAGATGAGAGGATGGGGGCTTTTGGTGACCTTATCCAGTTCTATTCTCCAGATGTCATTTGCTTCCAGGTGCATGATTTCTGTTTCATCACATAAGTCAGCTCCAAATCAACTGTTCATCATATTTATCCCGAAAATATATGCTATGCAGGAGGTTACTCCATACATATATGAAACGTTTAGGCAATCAAGCTGGTGGAAGGCGTATAATTGCTCAGTTTCAGAAGAAATGGCTGTTATGCGACCATATTTCTGCATGCAGGTAAGGCAATATGCCTCATAATCTAGGTTGGCTACTGCAATTTCGAACTTACAGGAACTGTGGGTAGTTCTTTAATGAAGGGATACTGCTATCCACTGGAAAGAAATCTTGAACAGAAGCTGCAAGATCAAATGTCACACTCCAGCTCTTGACTACTTAACTTCTAAAATCAGTAAATTTCAGGTGTTAGATCTATTTGAAATTTTAAAGAGGTCCTCTGAATTACAAGATCTGTTTTTGTGATTTTGCTTCCTCATAATCTAGGTTGGCTACTGCAATTTCGAACTTACAGGAACTGTGGGTAGTTCTTTAATGAAGGGATACTGCTATCCACTGGAAAGAAATCTTGAACAGAAGCTGCAAGATCAAATGTCACACTCCAGCTCTTGACTACTTAACTTCTAAAATCAGTAAATTTCAGGTGTTAGATCTATTTGAAATTTTAAAGAGGTCCTCTGAATTACAAGATCTGTTTTTGTGATTTTGCTTCTATAGGTGTAACTCACTCCTGTATGCATTCTCTTTGATTATACTGGTCTCGAGACACGTTATTCTAGATATGATCTAGATATATTCAAATTTTTTATCTAGTGTCCATATTTGAGGGAGATTGTGGACCCTAACTTGGTTTCTCATTTGCAGTTGAGCAAACTTCCTGTAAAATCCTTCAATCGCAAGCCATTCAGCAAATCTAAAATGCTGAGAGAACTGTGCATGGCAGAGATTGAAGTTGGAGGAAAACCTCTGGTTGTAGCCACAAGCCATCTTGAGAGCCCCTGCCCTGCCCCTCCTAAATGGGATCAGATGCACAGTGAGGAACGTGTTGCTCAGGCAAAGGAGGCCCTTAACCTTCTTAAAAAATTTCCAAACGTTATTTTTGGCGGTGACATGAATTGGGATGACGATTTGGATGGGCAGCTTCCGTTATCTGGTGGATGGGTTGATGCTTGGGCAGAGTTAAGGCACAGGGAAAATGGATGGACCTATGATACCAGCTCCAATCCTATGTTGTCTGCTAACAGGCCTTTGCAAAAGCGGTTAGATCGATTTGTTTGCAATTTGCATGATTTCGAACTAAATGCAATCAATATGATAGGAACGGAGGCCATACCCGGGGTTTCATATTGCAAGGAGAAGAGGATGGGAAGAAGGGTCCAGAGGTTGATGCTTCCTGTATTACCTAGCGACCATTATGGCTTGCTCTTAAAGGTAAATAGCCAGTGAATCGTTGTTTTGGAATGGCATTTGGTTCAAAGAAGATGGTGTCTCTTTCACACACAACAGAAAGGTTGGCGCGCCGTTACTACTGTTTCTACCATGATGCGATGCTCTTGGATTGTCGTGTTCGGCTTCTATGTATTCATTTGATGCTTCTCTTTGTAAGCAGCTTCTGTATTTACTCCAAAGGTTTGGTTGAGTGATTTGTACGGCTTATGGTGTCTTAAGAGTTTATGCGTGTGACATCAATTTGGCATGTTAAACGTATTGGAATAACTGGAATAACTATTGGTTTTCTCTATAAAAACTGTTGTTTTTCTCTAGAAAAACTGTTGCTATTCTCTAAGCTGGTTCACTCGATCTTTTCAGAATAAGTAATTGCCCTTTAATGACAAGATGGTTGATTTTTGCTATTTTTTGATAGATGGAATAATGAGAGTAGTCTAGAGGTTGTAAAAATAATAAATGAGAGTCCCTAATTTTGTTTATATAAACTAGTTTGTGTTTTCCATTATAACCACCCAAAATGTTCTAAAGCTAAGATTGTAAGTCTCTTCCAAAAAAAATTACTTGTTTTTTTTTAGGTGTTTCAATTTGTTTAAGCACAAATGTCTGGAGGTAAAAGATTTTATTCTAGCTCATATTATTTAGTTATTACAAAACGATCTTTAATGTAACCTCTTTGTTCATGATTGTTGAATGGTTTATGTCCCGAAAGACTTTGCATGTTTATGAGTCCTCTTGTTGTGGACTTTGATCACGAGGAAATAAAGGCCATAAAGGAAATATCTAGACTACTCGGGGTGACAAGGAAATGGAGATTGCCGTACTTTCTTCCAAAAAATTAGAACAGGATTACAACCCATCCTTGTGTCATTTTTATGAATTCCATTGCTTTTGAAAGATTGATTGCCCTAGATTGAGTTCCATGTTCAACAAAGTCATATATTCAAGACGTTTGATTCATAAACATTTGGATTTCATCTCAGAAAGGTTGCTTGAAAGTTATAAAACATTCAAAGTGATTTTGTCTTTCAAATAACATTAATGAAAATTGTTAGTAATATTTTGGACAACTACACATAATTCCAAGTGTGAAATTTAAATAAGGATAAAGGAAAGGTCTTTTATTCAAATACCAAAACAAAAAAGGAGAAAGGCAAATATATTTGTACGCTATACTGCCATAGTTTCGTGTAAGGTCTAACAGTTATCAGTATTCGTGAAATTAATAATTAACATTATTATGTTAAAACTATCATAGTATTTACCAAATTAAAATTTTAACATCTAAAATTTTATCATCATTTTAATTTTTTTTTTTCACTTTTTTCACAAATTTTTTTTATTTTTTCATTTACTTTTTTACTAATTATTTTACTTTTTTACCGACTTTTTCATTCTCTCTCTTCACTTTTTTACTTATTTCTAAAATTTTACTCCCAAACACTATATATATATAATATCTCTACATTAGAAGGGCATTTGTTTATTGAAATTTTAAAAAATATTCTTAAAATTTTGAGAATCTTGTAAAAATGTGTAAAAAAAAGTGTAAAGTGTATAAAATGAAATTTATTAAAATTTATAAAATATATTTGATATGATAAAAATTTTAAACCCTCAAATAATTGTACAAACAAATGCCTTCTAGACACTCAAGGAGTGTGTGTCGTTTACTTGTCGAAAAAAGCGGCAAGAAATTTGAAATGGCATTTTTTTTTTGAAATGGCCTTGTTATTGATGAAGTTACGAGCTTTTTCATGCCCTTTCGGCAGTGGTAGAATAAACCCTAGAAAACCCTATCGTCTCCGTTCAATTCCGATGTCTTCTTGGGCCTGCAAAAGTTGCACCTTCGTCAACCCACCTTCGGAAAAATCCTCCTGCCAAATCTGCTTAACTTCTGCTGCTTCTTCATCTCCCCCTTCTTCTCCTTCGGCTCCTAAATGGCCGTGCAAGGCCTGCACTTTCTTGAACTCTTACAGAAACACGAACTGCGAGGTCTGCGGCACGAGGGCCTCGATGTCGACCTTCGAGGATTTGACTGATACCGATCTTGACGATGACGGGTCTGGGGTGGGGTCTGTTTTCTTTCCATTGCAGCCTTGCAAGAGGAAGGTGCGGGACCCGGTTGCGGGGGAGGAAGATTGTGTTGAATTGGGCGGGTTTAGAGGGGTCAAGGCGTTGAATAAGGCGGTGGCAGTGCTGGGTGAGTTTTTATTCTTTTGGATTCTTGAACTTAAGGTTTGGTGTTTTGGATTGTGGGGTTAACGGGTTTACTTCGTTTTATGATTTAGAGGCTGATATGTCTGTGGTTTTGGTTATTGTTGTTAGCTTTCCCTCTTATTAGTTTTGTTCGCTCAGGGTAAAGTTATCCTGTCGTAGTAAATTGCTGGGCAGCGTAAATGGGTGTGTGGGGTCTAAATGATATATAGCATTCCTGAGCAAGCTATAGTATTTTCCTTTAGTGGCAATGTCTTGATTTGTGATTCTGGGAATTGCTAGTGGTTATCGCGTATAGGGAATGATAAATCAATCGGCTGGAACTGAGAAATTATCCTTTCCAAAGTGTGTCAAACACACGGTTACGCCTCGGTGACTTATATATTTGGTAAACATTAGACCAACTTCGATGAATTTTTCTATTTTTTATCTACTTGTGGTGTTTGTTCTTAGAACACCAGGGTATGTCCTGTTCATTATTGGAGATTGATTAAATATGTTGCAGAGGACACTGGTTCTGGCGCAAAATCTAGTTCGTTCAAGATATTAAGCTATAATGTGTGGTTTCGTGAAGACTTGGAAATGCATAAGAGGATGAAAGCCATTGGTGACCTTATCCAACTGCATTCCCCAGAAGTCATCTGTTTTCAGGTTCCCTATCACTCTCACTTGATTAGTTTTTTTTTTATTTGGCATTGGCCTCTCACTATCTTATCTTCATGTATATTGTTTATTGTCACTTTACTCTGCAGGAGGTTACCCCTAATCTATATGACATTTTCCGCCAATCCAGCTGGTGGGAAATATATCGTTGCTCGGTTTCATACAAGATGGCAAATTCAAGACCTTACTTTTGCATGCTGGTAATGTTTGGATCACCTACTAGAGTAAAGTAATTTGTTATGTTGATTTTCGTGCTGTTAGACTTGATGAATGCATTGAAGAAGCTCCTTTTCCAGTGTGTTCTTAAAGTTTGAGTGCTTTTGACAGATCTGGTTTGATTAAGAGATGTTTAATTGCATGTCTCCACCCTGTTCCATATTAAAAGTTGTTTGTATTAATCCTATATTCTGGGTACTGGCACTCATGTTAACAGTTCATGTGTTATTGAAGTTGCTGTGTCTGACCTTGTTACGCTTCTGTTGTTGTGTCTGTTATGTAGTTCCTTAGGAAGATTGCTTGAATCAGAGGATGCACGTAATTCGTTGATGTGGTTATGTTGGCGAATGATAGTAAAAAGTGGGTTTCAGTTGGATTTTGTCTGAGGTTGAGAGTTCATACTCATTCACTTTAGCCTTAATCTTTCTGTTCTGAATCAAGGTCAATGATTTCAATGTTAAATTGTGTTTTGCAATAATATAAATATGCATAGGTCTTTGTTGAGATTCTTGCTGCCAAAACCAATGACATATTCATCCTCTATTTCTGGGTTCTGGTGGCATGCTTCATATTTTATATTCATGGGGCTCTGTATGAGCACTCAACATATAATTTAATCTTGTGAACAATGGCATCATTCATTTAACAAGTTGCTTGATTTGGTTTAAGCAACGATTAAGATGTACTAATATCCTACGTGCCTATTAACTCATCTGCAGTTGAGCAAACTGCCTGTCAAATTCCTCAGCTGTAAACCTTTCAGCAATTCCATAATGGGCAGAGAACTATGCGTTGCTGAGGTTGAAGTTCAAAGTAACCAGCCTTTAGTGGTTGCTACTAGCCATCTTGAGAGTCCCTCTCCTGGCCCACCGAAGTGGGATCAGATGTATAGCAAGGAACGTGTAGAGCAGGCAAAGGAGGCAGTCAACTTTCTCAAAGAGAATCCGAATGTGGTTTTCGGTGGTGACATGAACTGGGATGACAAGTTAGATGGTCAGTTTCCTTTACCTGATGGATGGGTTGATGCGTGGCAAGAGTTAAGGCCTGGGGAAAATGGATGGACATATGATACCAAGTCCAACCTGATGTTGGCTGGTAACCGTACCTTGCAAAAGCGTCTAGATCGATTTATTTGCAATCTTCGTGATTTCAAGATAAGCGGAATTGATATGATCGGGATGGATGCAATACCAGGTCTATCATATAACAAGGATAAGAAAGTGAAGAAAGAGACGAGGACACTGGAGCTTCCTGTTCTGCCAAGTGATCATTATGGCTTGCTTTTGACAATCTCTAGCCAGTAATGTGCCTGATGAGGTACATGGTTAAGCTTTGTTACAATCAATTCTTTTTGTGCAGTTGTTCTGTGCATGCTTTTTGCATGCAGTTTTGTGTAGATTACAGAAACAATGATGTAAAATGAGGGGCATCTTGTTTTGCTTTCTGTATGGAACGTTTTGGAAACAATCATGTACTCCCCAGATATCACTGCTGGTGCTAGCTGCCAAATTGTGAATTAGCTATTTGAACTCGTCATCCCTAATCTCAAGCCACATAGATCTTCCTAGTACTTTTTTGCTTGTTCTCTCAAGGAGCTTTTCTTTTCGAGAAATATTGAATGGTGGCGGATTGGTTAAATTGTGGATTGGGATCTTGCATAATAGAATCTATAGACTTTCTCCCTTATGTAGCCTAGTTTCGATATGTGGAAAACGAAAAAGAGCAAGGCAATTAAGAGTTCCAACACTAGTGTGTTCCAAATTATGGAGAGCACCCTTTGCTAGATTCACCTGATTTGAGATCTATTACGTTGTCCATTCCTCCATACTCGATATCAGTTATATACCCTTGAGGTTTTAGTAATGTAGGCTTTCCCAATCCATTGTCGAGGGTGACCTACACCAAAGTACAAAGAGCCATGTAGACCAGCGGCTTGGGTGATGATAAAGCTTACCTTTTCCTTTGCCACAAGAGAAATCGATACTTCTTCCCCGCTATTTTTGGTCTCCATGTTCTGTACTCTAGCTAAACATTAGTACACAATGGCTGTTGAAGCCAATTTGCTGAAGTATCGATTTTGTTAGTCAAAGTAATTTCGGGTAAAGTGACACTTGAGGAAAAAAAGGTCAAAGTTCTGCTGAAGTGATTTTGGGTTGGGAAGACAGCAGCAAACAAGGGAGTGGAACGAAAAGTCTTGCAACGAAAAAGAATCGACAAAATGCGGTGAGCGTGGATCGAACACGCGACCTTCAGATCTTCAGTCTGACGCTCTCCCAACTGAGCTATCCCCGCAACATACTTATCAATGTTCACAAGGTTTCATATAACTCAACTTATTATAATTCCACCGTCTCCCAATCTCATGCTTGTCTCAAGGTTAGATCCAACGATCATTAATTACTTCCAGTGTAATATTACTTGGCTCTAAGTTAAGTAAGAGAGCTTTTACATTTCTGGTCTCATAGAACCTTGCCCATCATGGCCAGGAAAACAGGAACAATAGAAAAAAAAAAAAAAAACCTCCCCCCATAAACTGTAAGTCACATGCATCTTGGTTGTGTTTGAGTAATAAAATTTTGAGTATGTGAGTTGGTAAAAAAGTGAAAAAGTTGATATAAAAGTAAAAAAAATTATAGAAGGTAGTGAAAAAGTGAAAAATTTATGAGAATTGGTAAAAAAGTGAAGATAGATATATTTTTGTACTGATTATAAAATTTTAGAAAGTAAAAATTTTGGTCAGTGAATTTCACCTTGATCTAATGAGACAACCAATGTAAAAAGAAAAAGAAGATAGGAGGAAAAATATGTGTCTTG